>PVIR01024724.1:0-25632 GCA_004026965.1 Petromus typicus | reverse complement strand
TTTTTCTTGCACTGCCATCCAAGGAACCCCAGACAGTGTAGCTGAAACATTTTTCCGGCAGCTCTGGAGACTAGAAGACTGTCGTCAAAGTGGAGCAGGGTGGCTTCCCCTGAGGGCTGGCTGCTCCATCCACAAGGGGCTGCCTTCTGCCAGCTCCTTCCCTCTGTGTGCAGTGTCCTGATCTGTTCCTATAAAGACACCAGATTAACGCTCACCCACTGACTCATTTTAAATGAATTACCTGTTAAAGACTTTACTTTCACATCTAGCCACATTGTGCAGTTCTGTGTGGTCAGGACTCTAACAAATGAATTAGAGAGTGAGGGAGAACTTGAGGAAACACAGAAAAATGTTGGTATCTATTTAAAAGAAAGTGAAAGTGTCTCTTCATGACTCACCTAGAGTGGCATCTCTGCCAAGTCAGTACCGCAGAGTCCCTGTATTTGCACAGTGCAGCCAGTGTGGCCAGACACTTGCCACAGACCTAAGGGGCAGAGTCCTCCTCTGAGATCACCCACCAGTCCTCTGAAGGCCCTGACAGCAGACGGATGTGTGTGGCTGAGCTGGTTGAGGGGCTGTGTGTGAGTTACCACTCTATAGGGCATTTCCTGCCGAGACAGGGCAGCTAGGCCTGAAGTGGGGGCCAGCAACTGGCTGGGAAGCCAGCAGGTGGGCTTCATTTCTAGTTCTTTGCAGCTTTGCAGCTCTTTGCCATGGGGCCTAAGTCCACCATTTCCAGATGCACACATCCTAGGTGACCTGGAGTGAATTAACATACTACACTTGCGTCTTTGGTCAAAACCCAGCAGGTGAGGACCGAGCATCGGTCCCTTTCTTCCTTTCAGCCTCAGGTCTGCATCCAAGTCTTTAGAGCTGAGAGTAGAGGCTCATGTGTGGGTCCAGAAACTTGCAGAGCAAGCTAGGGCTTCCAGATCACAATGTATGGCATTACAAACGAGCATCTGCACTAAACAGAATTCAGATCTCAACTCCAAATAGCAGTGGCTGAAAGGGGTTAGTTAGTCCAGCCCCAAATGTTCCAAGCACACATACTTACATAGTGCTAAATGCTATATACTATTTTTAAACACATACCTGTGATAAAGTGTAGCTTACAAAGTAAGCACGGTAAGAGACTGACAATAATAGCCAATAATAAAACAGCAATTATAGAGCTGGGGATTTAACTCAGTGGTTCTGGTTCCTGCCTTGCAGTGCAAGGTCCTGAATCCTATCCTGGTAACTACATACAATAATACCAGGTGTGGTGATTCATGCCCATCAGCTATCAGTATCATATTCCCCAACGCCAGGCATCGAGGCTCATGCCGATAATCCCAGCACTCGGGAGGCAGAGGCAGGAAGGATTGCTGAGTTTGAGGTTGAGTTTAGGACCAACCTGAACTACAAAGCAAGACCTTATTTCAAAAAACTAAAAGCAACAATAACAGCAAAAAACCCCGGCAATTATAACAATATACGGTGATAAAATCTGAAAGTTATCTTCCTCAAAATATCTTACAGGAAGACCCTCAGTCTTCTTCTTGTGAGGATGCGGGATGACGCACCTTCTCTGGATGAGCTGAAGTGAGGTGAGTGACGTAGGTGGTGGTGACGGAGTTGGGCGACTGCAAGCTGGTTTCCTGGGCTTGGTCTTCTCGGGACAGTGGCTCATCTTCCTCCACTTCCTTCCCTTACCTGCTTCCCCACTCCCCAGGACTCATGCTTATGTGGCACAATCCTCTGGGCAGTGTCTTTTATATACTTTACCTTTTCTTTTTTTGTGCTTACAGTCTCTTTGCCATGGTCCAGGAAGCACCCTCTAAATGACAAGCAGGCAACGACCACGCACAGCTGGCTACTCTGCACAAAGGGATACGCACTTCCTGTGTGAAACACTGCAGCATGCACAGAATGAGATTTTCTCTTTCCACCCAGCTGAGCCTGCAAATGTTTACTTCTGGAATATTGCATGTAACCATATCTTTGAACTCAGGTTGATATTAGGTGACTGAAACTACCAGAAGCAGAACTATGGATAAAGAAAGATGAGTGTATGTGTTTGACTAACCACAGTTTGACATTTTTGGAGAGCCATTGTTCCTCCAAAGAGATTAATGACACAGTTACAAAATGTCCCCACTGTGCTGGGCCCAGTGGTAGGTACGATAGTACCCATTACCCTCTGCAGGGCCCAGGGACTGGCCACAGTGATGCCATCATGTGTCATCTAGCCCAGACATCACTTCTAGTATCATTTGGTGGCATCCAAGAGGGGATGATCCTGTTTGATTGAGCACACATACACACCTTCTAACAATATATAGCTTCTTCATACTTTCCACATCTCCGTGCTCGGTAGAAAAAAAAAAATCTATTCATTTGCTACCTGTCACCATATTTTCATCTAGAGAATAGGAAAGGATTTTTTTTGAAACAGGGTCTTGCTTTGTAGTTCAGGCTGGCCCTGAACTCAGTCTCAAACTCACATCACAGCAATCCTCCTGCCTCTGCCTCCCAAGTGCTGGGATTACAGGCATGAGCCACCATGCCCAGCATTGTGATATGTGGTATGAGGGATTGAACTCAGGACCTTGCACTTGCCAGACAGGCGCCAGAACCATAGAGCTAAATCCCTGGCCTTGGAAAGGGTTCTTGTTACAACAGACAGAAAAGCATTATGCACCCATTTGGATCGTAACCTGGACTTTTGAAGTGAGCTAAACTCGGGGGGACCCCTCAAGGTCACACCGCAGGGACACACCACCCCACACACCTGCTGCCACCTCCAGGAGATACCTGAGGCCATTTGTAAAGTGGAGTCAGGGGTCAGGAGGAAGCGGGGTGTGCGACTGGGAGAAGGTGCCCCTGGAGGGGGAGTGACTCGCCCGCTCCACCCCAGAACCTGTGCTTGTTTTTCCTACAGTATATTTGCCAGGAAAGATTTTATTTAAAGAAAGAGTGTTATTACTAAAAACCAAAACAAAGGAAAGCCACCGTCGTACTTCGTTTGCTTTCTCTTTTTTTCTGAGAACAAACAGAAAACCACGAAATGTAAGCACTGACACCACTGATAGCCATAGCTCTCAAAGTCCTCCATCTTCACCAGCCTCATCTGACCAGATAGCCCACGGTGATGCCAAATCAGAGTGCAGGTGTGTGAAGAACAGGGCGCACAGGGGACTCCGCCAGCAGCAGGTGGGCAGAGTGGAGGGAAACAGCCTTGGAGAGATTCTTCGAAGGCCAAGGCCCCTCTGTTACACACGCAGCACCCCACAGGGCTACTGCCCGCTGGCAGCGCAGCCAGCTGCTGAACACTATCCACCTGGGCCCCGCCTCTGCCCTACGAGGTGGGAGGTAGCTGTGGGGAGGATGGAAAGAAGGGTCTCGCTCTGTAGTTCAGGCTGGCCCTGAGCTCAGCCTTGAACTCAGAAATCCTCCTGCCTCTGCCTCCTGAGTGCTGGGATTTCAGGAGTGAGCCACCATGCCCGGCACTGTGGTATGCGGTTCTGATTGCTGCTGGGCGTGAGTCTCCAGGCACTAACTGCTGATTTTTGAAGAGAGCATTGCTGTTTTTCTTTCCCTCTCCCTTTCACTTTATTTTTATTTTGTGGTGCTGAGGATTGAACCCAGGGCCTTGCACATACTAGGTAAATACCTGGATACTCTCAGCCCATAATGACCTTTTGTTTTGCTTTGTGTTTTGTTTTAGATTAGAGTTTCATTATATTGCCCAGGCTGACCTTGAACTCCTAGACTCAAGGCAATCCTCCTGCCTCAGCTTCCCAGGTAGATGGAATGATAGGCATGTGCCAATAGGCCTAGCTTTTCTTTGCGTTCTGTCTTTAAAAACACAATGAATATTGACAGAAGATGGAGTTCCCAGGCTGTCTGCACAATGATGGGAATGTACCTCACACTGCCGAATTACACACGTAAAAGTGGCAGCGACATTTGGTGTTGTGTTTATTTTGCCACAATTACACAATGAAGAATATTTTGCCATCATAACCAGTTAAGATGTTTAAGATCTAACCAGCTCTGTCAAATCATTTATTTCCTGGGCCGGGAATATAGCTCAGTGGTTCCGGCGCCTGTCTTGCAAGCACAAGGACCTGGGTTCGATCCCTGGTAACCACATAACAATACTGGGCGTAGAGACTCACCCCAGCAGCAACCAGTACCACATACCACAGTGCCAGGCATGGTGGCTCACGCCTGTCATCCCAGCACTCGGGAGGCAGAGGCAGGAGGATTGCTGTGATGTGAGTTTGAGGCTGAGCTCAGGGCCAGCCTTAACCACAAAGCAAGACCCTGTCACAAAAAACCTTAAAAAAAGAAAAAAATCATTTATTTCCTGAATTCTGACCCATTCTCACTTGCTTCATTTCCCAAGATTCACTGATTCACTGTCTTTCTCTCTCTCCTTCTCTCTCTTTGAAAACCAGATCTCTATGGATTGTGTAAAGCAGTCACAGGGCCAGACTAGGGGATCAAAAGGGACAATCTATGGGACAGGAGGACGGCAGCAAGCCTCTGTGAACTGTGAGTCCAGCAACAAACCAGGACAAGATTCAGCAAGACCTCCTGAGGCCTCGCAGCCCTCGACCCCTCCCTCCTCACGAGAGGTTGGACTTGACTTTGATCCCACATCTTGGGAGAGAAGGAGCCATCTAACTTGGCCCAGTCATCAAAATCGGGATTAGAAAAGCCGATTTTAGGGAAGAAAAATGAAGTAGAAACTTCAGTCACTTCCTGCCCGAGTCATTGAAGTTTTTGGAATCTGAACCACTAAGATTTAAGGAGATAACCTGGGGCTGGCACTATGTCACCATCCCTTGGAGTGTGCTGCACCACTGTCCCCAGAACTCTCCCCGGGACCACCAGGCAGCAGTCTGGGCTGGGCAGGGCTGGCCTGGCCTCCCTGTGCAGCCTGTCGCCCGTGCAGAGCTATCTGCTGTTCAGCCTCTCACATGCATCTTCATTCTCACTGCCCCAAGTCCCAGCCTCCTCGGCTCCTGTCAGCCACTGCCGTCCTCAGGGGGACTTCAGCCAGCCGCTCCTGCCCAGAGCTCGGCCCCTTTCCTGCTGCCATTCACTCGAGTTTTTCCCTATTGTCCTGGCCACCTCCACAACACCAGCAAATGCAGTTCTTTGCTGAAGGCTACATGGAGCACCGAAGCTGAGGTAGGAATCAGACATCTTTGCTGTCACCGGGCAAATCCATGGCGCAGGTCAGGCTGAGCTCAGCTCCACATGAAAACAGCACATCTGTCCGTCTGTGTGCCTGCAGCACCTCCAGTTCTCTGGGAGAGGGTGACAAGATGCTACCTGCACGTCAGTTTCTCAAGATAAACCACCTTTCCCAGCAGTGGGCAGGGGAGGGGGAGCCGAGAAGGGATCAGCAGGCGGCATGACTCAGAATAGAAACGTCTTCTAAGCAGGGAGAGGCCCTGTAAACATCGCTGACGCAGGGTCAGCTCCGGTCCGGCGCTCCCCTCAGAAACCTGCCCCCAGCGCTGCTGGGCAGCAGGCGGAGTGCTGGCCTCCGGGAAGCACCTGGCCTGATATCACTCGACTGTCATCGAGGGGAGGACGTGGCACATCCTGTATCAGACCTCCAAAAGCAACAGAGCAGGCTCCAGGAGAGGCTGGGAGCGGGACACGGCCCTCTGCGCTTCTGCAAACACAGGGTCCTCTGCTCGCGGTGACCCTGTGCGAGCAGCCTCTCGGGGAGCTCTTCCTTGGTGACAGCAGTCTGGAGAAGGGGTGGGGAGGGGCAAGAGAGAAGTTTCCAGAGCCCTGGATGTGTTTGATCGCTTGATGGGCTGTGAGATTCATGAGGGACGTTTCATCTGAGAATATTCCTCTTTTTTTTTTTAGTTTTTTTTGAGATAGGGTCTCACTTTGTAGTTCAGGCTGGCCCTGAGCTCAGCCTCAAACTCACATCACAGCAATCCTCCTGCCTCTGCCTCCAAGTGCTGGGATTACAAGTGTGAACCACCACGCCCAGCACTGTGGTATGTGGTACTGGCTGCTGCTGGGCGTGAGTCTCCATGTCCAGTATTGTATGTGGTTACTAAGGAATCAAACCCCGGCCCTTGCACTTGCAAGACAGGCACCCAACCACGGAGCTAAATCCCCAGCTCTGAGAGTATATCTCTTATAGGGAACAAGATCTGTCCATTTCATCCTAAGAAAATTATACCTTATTTAAAACAATGTAAAACAAGACAAAACTACCCTCAACCATTAGCATAACTACCATGAACAAAAGAAAACAGGAGGAGGACACTGGAGAAGAAACTGGAACCCTCTGCAGAGCTGGCGGGAATAGATACAATGTTGCATTATGTGGAAAACAGTTTGACATTTCTTTAAAAAAAAAAGATGAGGCAATCGCCAGATCACCCAGCAGCCTCACTCTGAGTTCTAGCCAAGAAAATCAAAACCGGGGTTGCAAAGAGGTATTTGCGCTGTGTTCATATCTGTGTCACTCACAATAGCCAAAAAGTGGAAGAGCTTTGACATGCTACATTTCTGAAATGCTACAACATGGGTGAAACTTGGGTATGATGAGGATGGGGAAAATGAGCCATGCACAAGCACACACACACACACACACACACACACACACACACACACACACTGAAAATATGAATTGTTTAGGTGGTATCTAGAGTGGTCACATTTACAAATTAGTACTGGAAGTAGAGTGTGGTGGTTGCCAGGGGCTGGGGTCAGGGCAAAAAGGGAGCTGTCGTTTTTTGGGTACAGAGTTTTGACTTTGCAAAGTGAGAGGAGTCCCCAAGATGGGTGACAGTGACAGTTATACAGCAATGTCAGTTGTTCTTAATGCCTCTCAATTGCAGGCTTAAGAATGGTCAAGGTGGTGAATTTTGTTTCACTACAATCAAATAAAAATCTAATTGTTTTTGTAATACTACTCCCTCCACCCAGGAACATCCTCACCCTACCTCCTCCCTGACCAACAAGGGCGGCAGAGACTCATGCTTCCCCGGCCCTTTTCATCAGAGAGACCCCTGAGATTCTCCATGAGTGGCCCTGGGACTGCTCTGTGACCAGTTGGCTTCGGGCATCTCTGCTGCTCATGTCATCTTAAGGGTTAATTTCCCAGAGCAAATATAGAACTTTCACACCGGGGAAAGCAATGCGGTGCAGCACAGGATGCCATCGTCACGTGTCTGACAGTCCCCATACACGGGGCCGTCAGTCCAAGGACAGGTCATGGACAGGTGGCTCTTTAGCAGGTGGCTAAAGACATTTTCTCCCCAACCACTCTCCCTTGCAAGTGCATCATAAAAGCACTAGGCAGAGGCCCCACTGCATGCTGGACAATGACACCTCCAGTGACTACACAGTTATCCCTAAGCAGCTTCCGGCCAGGTCAGCTAGCAGCACTGGACCATAGTCTTCTGTAGAAATCCTTCAGATCTACCCCTCCCAGCACCCACCTCTCCCATTCTGGATAACACCAAAGTTTTGCACGGCTATGAAATGCCACTGCACACTTAAATATCGTCATGGGTAGAAGGCAGGAGTCTCTGTGCCTGGGCTCAGCGAGCTCCCACGGAAAGAGCCGGACAGTGCACAATGCCAGCTCTACAGGCTTCAACACCATGATCACAATTGTTCTGTCACCATTACAGAAACGGCAATCCTGCACAATGCCCCATGTCACTGTTCCAATAAAGCTTTATTTATGGGCACTGAAATTGGAATTCATACCTTTTCATATCTCATGAAATCTTTCTCTCTCTTTTTTTATTTAACAATGCAATAGTGAGATCTGGCCTCAGTCCTGCATCCACACCGGGGTGAGCCCCCCAAGCCCCAGGGGTCATCCCTAAGGAAAATAGTGCTCTGAAAACCAGCTCAAGTCGCTAAACCCTCCACAGAACCTTTTCTTACCCAGAAGCTAACGCCACCTGTGTGGTTAAACTCTTGATACATATAAGATCCATTCACTAGGAAATTAGCCCAGAACCAGTACAAGGCAGCTACCGTGCTGTAAGCAGACAGGCTGTGCCCAGCACACTCTCTGACCTTTGGTAATACAAGTGCATGAGCAGACAAGATCCCAGCTCTGATAGCAAAGATGAAGAAGGCTGAGAGGCACCCTGCTTGGCAGGTGTGGGGCAGTTGAAGCAGAGCCCAGGCTGAAGTATTCCTTCTACAGAGGCCCCCAGGGTGCATTTTCCTAGGACAGACCTGGTTCTGGGGCATCTGGGACCTCTCTGGATTTCTGCCCAGATCTCCATCCCATCCTCCACCTCTCTGACCATCTTGCAAACCTGTGACAGGTGCTGCCGGTCTCCTGTCCTTGTAAGACGAAAGGGCAGAATCTCCACTCTGACCTCATATCTGAGCGTCAAGATCTAGAAACGCATCATTAGAGCTGCTTACTCTGTTGCTGTTGTCTTGTCCTCAAAATGGAAATCAGATATCCCCCTGTGGGGATTAGGACCACTCAGAATGAAATAAAGCAGGGGCCCGGTGCTCACCCCCAGGAGACCCCTTCCTCACCCCACACGGTAGAGGCTCCAAACCACGGGCAGGGGGAAGTTAAACCAGCTTCCTGCTGCATCCACAGTAAGTGTGCGATGAAACGTGATGAGCTGATCACAGCGGCACACAGCAGGCTGGGGGCCAGCACCCGGCATACAGGAAGGAGCTGAATCAACATTAGCCATGACCACCTGCAAGTGACTGATGGATTGCTCTTCTTTGGAATAGGGACAGTTGTCCTCAGAGCAGGGTCCATTCAGGGCGTGGTGGGGTTGACCAGAGAACCCCTGCTGAGCTCACACAAGCCACCTGCATCACCCCGGGGTCCCAGTGGAGCTGGCAGAGATGGCACTTCAGGAAGCCGGGGCTGAACTGAAATGCAGCCTTTGTGCCGACCTCTGAGAAAACTATGGCAAGGGGGAGTTAGGGTATAATGGCACCGAGCTTTAGCTGGGGTAGATGAGAAGTCCTGGCTGGTGGTAATAGGTGCACAGCAATTGGAATCATTTAATGTCACTAAATGATACACTTGAAAATGGTCAGGGGTGGAGAGCTTGAGACCTGTTCTCAACACTGAACACACACACACACACACACACACACACAGAGTTAAAGTAACAAATATTGTTATTTCTAGAGCGATTACCTTACATGTGTGTGTGAGGTCTTGGGATCCGTTCTCAACATTAAACACACACACACACACACACACACACACACACACACACACACGGTTAATGTAGCAAATATTGTTATTTTTTTAACCACAGTTTTATTAAAAGAAGGAAAGCCATGGTGGGGGAAAAAAATAAAAGTTTGGGAGCACTTCCAAGGTCACATTTCATTTTTCGCTTCCCAAGCCAGGAAACATGTAGCTTTGCATTTGATTTATTTTGTTCCCTCCTTATCAGCACTTCCAAAGAAGTGAAAACAGGGAACTGGAACTCTCACGGTGACTGGGCAAAGATGGGCAGAAGATTAGAGCGCCCTCGCACTGGCCACAACCTCCTGACACATTTCCTGTCAGCAAAGACGTGAGATGCCCATGCCGCTGAGAGGCGGAGGACACAGTGACCCCCATCCCACCCTATCCACGCGTGAGGACACGGGTCCTGCTTGGGCCAGTGATGTCATCACAAGGTGCCTGGAAGTTGCAGCCTTCGCCCTGGGAGCTCACGGACCCTCTCTGTCATGGCAGGTCAGATGGCAGGCCTTGGAGTCCCCAAAAGCTATGCCAGGAAGAGGCTGAACCTGCACTTCTAGGGCCTGATGGTGGACTCCTCAGGCTGTGAGGCTGCCCTGTTGGAATCCTCCTTGAGGCACATCCAGCCCGTAGGTGTCAAGGACGTGTCCTGTGCGCTAAGCTCTGGCTGGTCCACACCCCAAGTTGGGCCTTCCTTTGTGGACCCCAGGTGCTGACTAGAATCCAGCCTTCCTTCACCTCTATCCCCAGACTCTCCTATGTGCCCATCCCAGCTGAGGTGGCTCCTACATGTCCCTCAGATCCCAATGTCTAAGCAGAAGAGAGCCCCACACTAGCCACACGTGTGTCAACCTTTCTCTGTATCCACGTGCCAGCCTCTGTTGTGCTACGGGGACCAACAGCAAACCACACAGATGGCTGAACTGGACCTCGTGGAAGAGGGGACACAGGGCTGAGCAGCTCACAGAGCCCCAGGGAATTGTTTCTAAAACAAATGACCTTTCTCCCAGAAGCCAGGGACCTTAGCGCCCTGGTGGAATCAGCCAGCTGTCAGGATCCTGGGTACTGAATCCCCTCCATCACCCACAGCTCTGCGAACGCGGTGTGGTGAAAGGACAGCAGAAAGTAGCTTCGGACTTAGCTCAGTTTCCTGAACCTGATTCGCCTGCAGGAAGAATCAGGACTGACTAAGCCAGCATTTGAATTTTATTTTAGTATTACTTTTCTTTCCACCACCATTTATGAGCGTGAGATAAAACATGGGGAACATTTAAATATCTTTAGCAAAAACTTACTCTAGTAAAACACCCATTGCTATTAACTCCCATCAAAACGCGCCCTCTTGTCTTGAACACAATTATCCTGTCTTTCTTGCTCCTTCCTAGAGCAGTTCTAGAAGGTCTCTTCTGTGAGCGCCTTTGGTTGCGCTGTCACAGCTGCCTCGATGTCCTGATCTGACTCAAAGTGTTTACCTCTCCTGGTCATTTGGATTTTGGAGAAGAGCCAGGAACACACGAGCCCAGATCCAGCAAAAGAAGTGGCTGAGAACGCACCAGGAAGTTGTTGTGAGCCTGCCTTTTCACTAGCTGGTCCTTGGCAGCAGCCTTCGCGCTTTTATCACATCTTATTTACATAAAGAGGACAAACATCTACTAATACAAAACTACAAAGAAAGAAAATGACAAGAATAATAGGAGAGGGCCAGGGATTTAGCTCAGTGGTTCCGGCGCCTGTCTTGCAAGTGCAAGGGCCCAGGTTCAATCCCCAGTTAACCACATACTATACTGGGTGTGGAGACTCACCCCAGCAGCAATCAGTACCACATACCACAGTGCCGGGCGTGGTGGCTCACGCCTGTAATCCCAACACTCGGGAGGCAGAGGCAGGAGGATTGCTGTGAAGTGAGTTTGAGGCTGAGCTCAGGGCCAGCCTGAACTACAAAGCAAGACCTTGTCTCAAAAAAAACCCCAAACAGATTAAAAAAAGAATAACAGGATACATGTATGTTAAGAGGGGGGGTTAAGACCTGTGTCTTTTACTATAATGTATATTAAAATTTTTACCCAAAAGAGTTAAATTCAACATAATACAGGGATACATGCATATCTATAGTTTTAGCAGCACAAATTAGCTAGATCTTAGAAACAGCACAAATGTTCATCAAGAGATGAATGGGTAAAGAAAATATGATCTTTATATAAAATGGAGTACTACTCTGTCATAAAGAAGGATAAACTCAAAGCATTCACAGGCAAACTGGTGCTGCTTAATAATATAAAATTATATGAAATCATATAAAATTGTATGAAATAAGTCAGACACAAAAGCTTAAATATCACATCGTTTCTCTTATATGAGAAACTATATATGGGAGAGAGAAAGACAGAGACAGAGAAGCAGAAGTTATATAAATAGAAAGTAGGTAAAAATTCCAAGTAATTTCCGAAATTATTCTGTTATTGCAAAAAAAAAAAATTAAGATATACGCTAATCTGCTTCATTTACACTATTAGTTTCTTTTTGTTCATTGAAAAGGGAGTTTGGTCCTTCTGTTTGTATCTTCTTTGTAAGTCTTTTTGGTCTATGATCTATAATCTAAGATTCTGGCCATTCTTTTAAGATCATGATGCACAGTGTATTAACTAATGCTATTCCCTAGTTATTTTCTTATAAAACTTGTTATATTTTTTCATAGAAATAAGAATACTCTATATATACTTTATCAAAATCTGCTTTTATTACATTAAGATAAAAGACAAATTCATCCTCATAACTCACTAGCCTCCACCAATTTTTCTTAAAGTTAAACTTTCACCATGTATTTCTTTCCTTTTTCCTCTTTTGAGACAGGGTCTCACTTGGTAGTTCAGGCTGGCCCTGAGCTCAGCCTCAAACTCACATCACAGCAATCCTCCTGCCTCTGCCTCCCGAGTGCTGGGATTACAGGCGTGAGTCACCATGCCCGGCATTGTGGTATGTGGTACTGATTGCTGCTGGGCGTGAGTCTCCATGCCCAGTATTGTATATGGTTACTGGGGTTTGAAACCAGGTCCTTGCACTTGCAAGACAGGTGCCAGAACCACAGAGCTAAATCCCTGGCCCTTTCACCATATATTTCAATCACATCCTATATAATAACCTGGGAGTTTAGACCGAGGAAGGGAGAGAAACTTCTTCCAACCACTGCCTGGCATGTGGGTTAAACATTTCAGGGAACAAGTTCAAAAACAATGCTAGAGAAAACAGAAAAAATAAACTCTCGGGCTTTATGTAAATATAGATTCTATAAATATCTAAGTTTAATCTCTGAACAAACACGAGACAATTAAAAGTGCTCTGCCATTACTGCCAGAGAGAATAATATCTAAATGTTATTACTCCTGCGTCTATACAACACAAAACTTTGACTTGTTTATAGTATAACAGAAACACAATCACTTAAGAATGTAGTTATTTTACTCTTTGAAGCTGTCGGCCATCAAGTATTACACAGGCAGGAAGTAGAAATACGTGCTTTGATTTGTTTAAATTAAATATAATTGGCAATCTCTTTCCTTTTATTCAGGAGAAGTTAAGAAGCTACTGGAGACCAAAACTATCAAATGAGTTGGAAACAGTGGAATTGGGTCGATCTCTCTTCTTTTTATTCCCCCACCTCCAACCCCTGGATTCAGGTTTAAACCTAAAACTACATCCCTATCCCTTTTTTTGTTTTTTATTTTGAGACAGAGTCTTACTAAGTTGCTAAGTTTCCCAGCCTGAGCTTGAATTTGTGACCCTCCTACATCAAGCAAGCTCTTGGTAAGAAAAAAAAACAAAAACAAAAACAAATACTGGCCTTTCGCATATACTTGAAGGTCCTGCGTGCATTTGTCTGGAAGTGTTTAGCGCTGTTCAAAATCATTTGGAAAGAACTGTGCTTCTTTTAGTTCAGAGAGGAAATTGTTCGAATTAATGTGCCTCAACGCTTGAACACTAATTTTTTTTTTTCCCCAAACTCAGGTCTGTACTTAGTCTTGCTCAGCCACTTCCTTCCCCTCTCCTCCTAGACAACGTGGTCATTTCAAAACCTGCGAATGGAGAGTGGTGGAAAGTGGTGATACAGGCAGCCCCCAAAGGGTGCTAGAAGCGGGGAGACAGCACAGAAATCCATCTCTGTGGGCCACTCTGCAGGGGACACTGGGTGGCGTTTGTTGTTGAGCAGCAGCAAGACTACAGAAGTGAGCCTTAGATACACCAGCCCTGGTGACATCCACCTCCAAAGGAAGACCAAACTGGCACATGCCAAATTCAAATAGCCCAGAAGGGTGAGGCCTGCACGGCCTCCAGTCCACCTGACCAGGAGAGCAGCCTGAGTCCCTTGGCCTCTCTGTCTACTTTGCAGGTGAACGGGAGAAGTGAGACAGGCAGAGACTCTCTGAGGCCCTCCGGAGTCTTCACCTGGGATTTCTAGTACTGGATCGCTGTCTGAGGTCCACAGGCCTGGGCTCTGGGGCCAAGAGGAAGCAAGGGGGGGAGAGCGGGGCTGGAATCCAAGGTCACACGCACTAAGGGGAGACCTGGGCCTCAGTTCTCCCAGCTGTAAACGGAGGATGACAGCTCCCACTTCCAAGAGCTGCCTGGGTGAAGCGAACTGATGTCTGTGAAGCACGGCGCCTGCCGCTTCACAAACACCCCACTCGGCGGTGTCTGTCAAAGGTTCGATGTGTGTTTTCGCCATGTTTCAATTCCCACTAACATAACTAAACTGATAGTTTAATAATGATAAACGTGACTCTGCTTTGAGCTTTCGATGACAACAGGCTCCAGCTGAGTTGTGTGGCCGGCTGATAGCCACTTCGACACCTGGTTGGCCGATGGCCATATTGACAGCTGTGTGCAGATAAGCAAATGAGGTGTCTGGGATCTGGGATCTTTTCCTCCAAAATAGACATCTGGGAGATGAGATAGCACACCTCCTGGGACTCTCGGTACCGGTCCCCCCACCCACTCACTCGAGCCAGCATTTGAGACACATCTCACTGTGTCATTTTTCATTTTAAAAAGATACCAGCCACCAGATACCTGCTTGAGTGAACAGTCTTTTGCCCGCATCACTGGCAGCACAGTGGAATTCCAGGCCCGTGTGAGAGCTACCTTGAAGACACTGGTGTCTCAGACCCTTTGGAACATTTTCCCCAGGATGTAGTGTTTGATTCACAACCAGCAATTTATAACTATTTTTGCTTATATTTTTATATATCCCTCTTGCTTATTTTTGCTGATTCTGCTTTTGTGTGCAGCATAATAACTGGCCCACTGGGAACTATCTCTTCTTCCCTTGGTGTGTCGTTATATTAAATGATGAAAAGGCCTGCACAGCTTGGACATGATGTAACCTTTGAGGTTAAATTGCCAACAGGTATTGGGGAACAGGGCTACTCTGACTGGTCCATTGTAGCAAAAATCCACCAATAAGAAAGATTGTGTGGCTGCTGCCATGATCCCCACTTCTCTCCAGGAGGGACAGAGGGGGACACCAGGCTGAGTTCACGTTTCTCTTTATCTGTCTACCTTCACACCATCCACTGATCTCATCTCCAGCCTGGCTGGACCTGTGCTCGGGAGCATGACGTGACTCATGGACCATACATGTATGGCCACAAGTGAGCAAATACCAGGGTCTTCTCTGGGTCCCTCCTTCCCCTTGAATGCTCCTCTTCCAGAGTTAGAACATATCCTCACTGGCTTTCTCCTCCTTCTTCTCATTTTTCCAAAAAAAGCTCACAAATTTCATGACTTTCACTGCCACCTTTAATTCAGTAACCCCCCAAATCTGCTCTCTGGGGCCAAGAAATTCTCCTTAAATTTCAGACTTTCTATTCTACCAACAGCTCTTTAGATATCTCAGAAGAACTTGTGACTTAAAACCAGCCATTCTCCACTAAGCTAATTTTACACTTTGTCCAAAATCAGTTAACCACACTCATATGGGGTTTTGTGTGGCCTCCCTATTTAGTCCACTGATCTCTGTGTCTGTCCCCAGTACCACCTGGGGGGGGGATGGTGACTAAGCCACCCAGACGACCACCTAGACAACTGTAACTTTGTCTTAAAATCAGAAAGTGTATGTCCTTCAACCACATTCTTCTCCGCAGTTCTTTGATCTGTGCTAGCTCTTTTCTCTCCCCTCTGAATTTTAGAATCAGTTTGTCAGTTTCAATAGTAAAACGAGCTGGGATTTTGACTGGAACTGACTTTAACATCAAGATCACTTGGGGACTGACTGACATCCTAAATATGAACTCTTCTGATTGATGAACACAATAGATTTGGTATACCTTAGCTCTTGAGGATCTCTGAAGGTCCATATTGATAAAACTGGGTCCTCAGTGTGACACTCTTGGTACGTGATGGAGAGTTCAGGAGGTAGGTTCGAGTGGGGGAGGGTCTTTACATCATTATGGCTGTGACTTTGCAAGGGATTGTGGGACTTAGACTCTCTCCTACTCTTACTCCTCCTCCCTGGCCAGGAAAGAAGCAGTTTTGACCCGCCACAACTCTCTGCCATCATATTCCTAATCACAGTGTCCCCTCAAAGAATCACGCACTCATATGTGGAGGTTTTGAAAGATGATTAGATCGTGGGATTCGTCTGTTGACAAGTTTATAGCTGGGTATGATGTTGGGAAGTGAATCAGCCTGGTGGGAAGAGGTAGGTCACCGTGGGCGTGGCCTGGAAGAGTAAAGTCCCACTTTCCTCCTTTTTTTTAAGGTTTTTTGAGACATGGTCTCGCTTTGTGGTTCAGGCTGGCCCTGAGCTCAGCCTCAAACTCACATCACAGCAATCCTCCTGCCTCTGCCTCCCGAGTGCTGGGATTACAGGCGTGAGCCACCACGCCTGGCACTGTGGTATGTGGTACTGGTTGCTGCTGGGGTGAGTCTCCAAGCCCAGTATTGTTATGTGGTTACCGGGGATCGAACCCGGGTCCTTGAGCTTGCAAGACAGGTGCCGGAACCCCTGAGCTATATCCGCAGCCCTCCACTTTTCTCCTTGATCTCTTTCTGCCTTTATGCCTGTCATACCATGAGCTCTTTCTCCTTGTCATGCCACCCTGCCTTGGGGAAAATCAAATATGGACTGAAACTTCTACAGATTGTGAGCTGAAGTAAACCTCTCCTTCTTTAACTTGTAAGTGTTGGGTACTTTGCTCCGTCAGTGAAAGAATAACTAAGACACTGGGCATGATGATGCGCACACTAGTAATCCTGGCACTCAGGAGGCTGAGGCAGGAGGATTGTTAGTGTAAGGACAACCTGGGCTACATAATGGGTTCAGGACAGCCTAGATTACATAGTGATATTGTTTAAGGCCTCTCCCCCCAAAAGCAAATGGACTGGCTGACCACAATGTACTGGCACTTCCAAAAGTGTAAGCCAAAGTAAACCTTTTCTCTTTAAAAACGCTGGTGTTTGTCAGAGGAACAGAAAGCTGACTGATAACAAGATCTCTCCATTTATTTAAGAATTCTTCCATTTCTTGAATTAGAGACTCACAGTTTCTAGCATATAGCTTTCACACATATTTTGTAGGATTTATGCCTAAATAATTCACTCGAGGGTACTATTATAAAGGGAAATGTTTCTAATTTTAATTTCCAATGACTCCTTTACTAGTACATACCCAAATTTACTTATGAATTTTAGTAGCTGCTTGCACTGGGTTTTCTAAGTAAACTGTAATGTCCTCTGCGAATCAGGGGGTTTGATTTCTTCTCACCCACTTGTGTGCCTTTTAATTTTCTTCTTGCCTTTGCACTGCTGAGATTCCCAGCACAATGGTGAATGGGAGTGGTGACGTTAGACATCCGCCCCTTGTTCAGTTCTCAGAAGAAAGTCTTTCCCTCCTGAGCATGAGGCTGGGTGCAGGCACTTTGTAGACCCTTTTATCAAGCTACGGAAATAGATGTGTAGCTGAGAAGAGTGACCCCAAATTGCCCATGTGTGATAGTCACAACAATGTAAAATACGTATCCACAGAAGTCAAGATTAGAAGAAAGTCTCGAAGTGAAAGCAATTAATGCAAGGCAAGTGGGAACATGATGACACACTTTTGTTTACCCAAAGCGATCATAATAAATCTTTAATAATTAAAACAAGTTTTAGAGAGACTGCCTCATGCCAGCAGTCAGTACCATTCAAACTTAACAATCGTAATATGAGAGGAAATGACCCCCTCGTTCCCACACGGATGAGAGCCAAGTGCTCCGTGGCAGACTTCCTGTGGGCCTGCCAGACTGGAGGCAGCAGAGCCTGTAGAGCCTGTGGCCTCCAAAGAAGCTGGAAAGGATAGAAAATACAGCAGGAAGGGAGAGCTATAATGCTACCCTCACTGCACAGTGTGCATATTTTATTTAAATTTGGGGAGACGCTGGGGATCTAACCAGGAATCTCGTATGTGCTAAGATGTGTTCTACAACTGAGCGACACCCCCAGCCCAGGCACGTTTTCAAGTGAAAATCCATGTTGCCGTGGATCGCAAAGTGAGGGGTCTCTGCATCATAGGAAATGGTCACAAAGATTCTTCTTGGACACACCAGCAGGAAAAGAGGTGACTCTGAGGATGGAGGCGTCAGGCAACATATCAGGTTCACTTTGGGCCTGGCTTTGCTAGCTGGGATCTTAAAGACAGTCACCGAATGACTTACAAACAGTGATGAGGACGACCGGTTGCGTGACCCCAGGGGCAGCTGCCATCAGGGACACTGGTGCCTTGTCTCAGGTCTGACTGATTCCACCTGAACCTTCGCACAGACCCTATTGACGTCTGTCCCTGAAAGCAGGTGTGAAAGAAGGATCCAGAGTGGAAGAAGAGAGTGGCCGCATGGCCTGGCAGGGCTTTCCTGGGAAGCGGGAGCTGGAGGAGTCTCCCAGCCTCTGTGCACCTCAGTTTCCTGTTCCCAAAGATAAAGGGACTGGATTGCAGGATATGACATCTGAGGGTGGCTTCTCCTCCACAGTATGTGCCCTCCTCCGGACCTCTGCCTCCTGCCCCTCTGCAGCTGGGTATGTATGGAAGTTCTTATCTCCACGGGCTTGTCAGACTCAGCCTCCTCTCCAGGCCACTGTCCCTCTGTGCTGCCCAAGGCGACCCAGATGAGGGCTGTGGTTTGCAGATCTCAGACATACTGTTTTGTTTTTTTAATTCAAATCTTTATCGGTACATTATGAATACACACCACCATCATCATCATCATCATCATCGCATTCAACATTGAGAGTTTGTACCAGAATATGACATACGACCTGATTCTCATTTTTTCCCATCTCCCCTGCCCACCCTGCAACCATACTGTTTTTTTGTTTGTTTGTTGAGACAGGATCTCGTTCTTTGTAGTTCAGGCTGGCCCTGAGCTCAGCCTTGAATTCACAGCAATCCTCCTGCTCCATTCCTCCTGGGTGACACACACCCACCAGCAATCAGTACCACATATCACAATGCTGGGCATGGTGGCTCATGCCTGTAATCCCAGCTCTTGGGAGGCAGAGGCAGGAAGATTCCTCTGAGTTGAGGCTCTTCTGGGCTACATAGTGAGCTCAGGGTCAGCCTGAACTACAAAGTGAGACCCTGTCTCAAAAGAAATTAATTAAATAAATAAATAAACACAGAATTAACATATGACTCAGTAATTCTGGTAGTAAGTAAACAACAAAAAGAATTGAAAGTAAGACTAGCACACAGCCATCATCTCAGAAGTCTGGGAGGTGGAGACAAGAAAATGGTAATTCAAGGCCAATTTAGACCCTGTCATGATCATAATAGTGTTGTTCATGACAGCCAAGAGATAGATGTCCATCCACAAAAGAGTGAGTAAATGGAATATAATACAAGCAGTAAAATATTATCCAGCCTTCCAAAGGAATGAAACCCTAATACATTACACAACAGATCCACACTGAAAGCATTGTGCAAGGTGAAATAATCCAGACATGGAAAGACAGATATTTTATGAGTCCATTTACATAAGGTATCAGAATAGCCAAATTCATAGAGACAGGAAGTAGATTTGCTAATCGCCAAGGTTGGGTGGGGAGGGAACAGGATATTTGTGTCTAATGAGTTCCAAGTTTATGTTCACAGTGATGAAAAAGTCATAGACGGTATATATGCACCCTTGGTGTCCATAGAGGATTTGGTTCCAGGACCCTCTCTCCACAGATACCAAGATTTATAATCCAAATCTAAAATGGGGCAGTATTTGCATATCACTGAGATACTTCCTTCTATATACTTTAAATCATGTCTGGATTACTTATAATATCTAATACAATGTCAATGTTACATCATACTCCATTGCTTGGGGAAAAAACCAAGGAGAAAAGTCTGCATATGTTCAGCATAGACACAAGTTTTAAAATTATTTTCGATCTGAAGTTGGTTAACTATGACTACCAAGCCGATAGGAAGAGAAGGCCATCTGTGTACGCGCGTGCACATGGACAGCGATCGCAGTCAGCTCCTTTCCATAATGTCATGATGACTTAAAGATGGAGAATGGATCGAGGGAAGTTGGAAAGAAAAAGTTGGGTGCAGGTGGGTAGCGAAGATTCTCTTAAAATGGTGGCTGAGGAGATAAGAGGGACAGGTATTACCAGATTAAAATTGACACCATGGGGTGGTTACTGGAAACAAAAAGGAAGCAAAAAGAGAAATCAGAACTAGTTCCCAAAGTGTCTGGCTTGGTCAATAGAATAGATGACTGCTTTGCTTGCTGGCTTAATTATTCAGGGACATAGAAAGATTGTTTCATGTTTTTCATTTATTACTTTCCCAGGAATTTTTAGCAGGAAACAGGTTTGATTCCCAGTACCCCCCAAAAAAAGGAAAAGAAGTAACAGATCATAAATGATTTCATTTATATGCAGCTGCTTTTTAACATTTTAACATTTTAAATGTTAACATTTTAACATTTTACTGCTTTTTAACATTTTAAAATTTTAAAAATTTTAAAAATTTTTTGATCAGAGTTTATCTGAGGCTGTAAATGAGGGGACTGAGATGGGGAGACATGGAAAAACGTTTCCATGGAGTGCTGGGAACGTCCCGGGTTTTGACAGCCACAGTAGTCACACTGGCTAGTTCACTTAAAAATAATTGAATTTTATTGTTTGTGAGTTATAGTCCAACAAATTTGATTTTTAAAAAGTCAAAAGATCAGAACCTCTGATATATTCATTCTCTTCCTTTGAAGTAGTAATTATCCTAGAGCTCATGGAACCAACTCGAAATAAACAGATCTTTGGCAGTTGCACAGATTTTTCCTTTATTAAACTTCACTTGAAACAATGAGTCCAAGATTTTTTTTAAATGTCATCTATACAGCGCTAGATGTGTAATGAGGAAAAATCTCTTCACTTAAATAAGTTCTCGTTTATTGTTTTTGAAGTTAGCAGAATTTGATATTTGTTTTTTAGGATTTTTTGAGACAGGGTCTTGCTTTGTGGTTCAGGCTGGCCCTGAGCTCAGCCTCAAACTCACATCACAGCAATCCTCCTGCCTCTGCCTCCCGAGTGCTGGGATGACAGGTGTGAGCCACTACACCCGGCACTGTGGTATGTGGTACTGGTTGCTGCTGGGGTGAGTCTCCACGCCCAGTATTGCTATGTGGTTACCGGGGATCAATCCTGGGTCCTTGCACTTGCAAGACAGGCGCCGGAACCACTGAGCTATATCCTTGGCCCCAGAATCTGATTATTTGATTGTTATTCTAGATCATGCTAGATTTTAGGTCAAATACTAGAATGATGGCATTCCAGTTCACACATTCAAGAAGCTAAGGACAAATACTGTTCAGAAAGCGCATACGGCCTTTATCTGTATAAACACTGGTCATACTTAAGCTGTGTCTTTACATAAATTGGATTTTCCCTGGGCCTAACGTGGATGTAGCAGGCAAGAAAGATGAGGAGGAGCGTGATAAAGGGCTGACTGGGTTGCACTGCCCACTGGTAGAAGGGCCTGGACAAATGCTGCCTCCCGCTAACCCCATCCCCAGGACTCACCGGGCTACCGCGTGGTGATGCGACTGACGGTGGGGGTCGGTGGTGGGGTAGCTCAGTGGCGAAGGACTCAGGGGTGTAGTTCAGGGGTGGAATGCTTTGTCTGGCATGTTCAAGGCCTTGGGTTTGATCTCTACCACTAAAGGCAAAAAGGTCTCAGAAGGCACTTTGATTTTCTCATAATATTTCCGGTTTATGTGTGGGCTAATCTGAGGTCAGACTGTACTTTTCTTAGAGTGATTAACTGTAGATCAGAGGTCTTCTGCTATTAGGAAACAGATGCCCATGATAAAAAAATTCAAAAACTACAAGGGTTTACAGGGTGAAAGTAATAATGGATCTTTACAAAATATTATATGTACTTACTTTTAAGGATGTATATAAATAGATTATTTAAAAATAGCATTCTTATAGGCATTATTCCCCACACTCAATATTTCTCATTTATGATATAAGCTATGGTTCTTTTAGGAACCACAGAATAAATATACAATACATTGGTCAAAGGATTTTTCAAAGTTAAGTTTATTGAGGTCAGGCTTCAATAAAGTGTATTCATTTTCGGAGTACAGTTCAAGGACAGATGTGCACATCTGTGTAAGTGAGCCTGTCACCTCAGACAGGTCCATGTGACTCTTCCTGGTCACATCAGGCCCCAGGGAACCACTGGTCTGTCCCACCCTAGATTAGCTTTCTCTTTTTTAGAGAAAAGAGAATGCAACCATACTCTACAAACTCTTTTAGTTTTTTCTAGCTTCAACAGAATGCATGAGTTCGTCCATTTGTTGTATCATCAGTTTTCTTCTTTTTATGGTTGATCTGTGTTCTTTTTACTTTTTCTTGTGTCAATATGGTAAGTGATGTGAATTTTTTAAAACTTCTATTTCTAGGGCTGGGGAGTTAGCTCAGTGGTTCTGGCGCTTGTCTTGCAAGCGCAAGGACCCGGGTTCGATCCCTGGTTACCACATATAATACTGGATGTGGAGACTCACACCCAGCAGCAACCAGTACCACATACCACAGTGCCGGGCGTGCTGGCTCACGCCTGTAATCCCAGCACTTGGGAGGCAGAGGCAGGAGGATTGCTGTGAAGTGAGTTTGAGGCTGAGCTCAGGGCCAGGCTGAACCACAAAGCGAGACCCTGTCTCAAAAAAACAAAAAAACAAAAAACAAAAAATCTATTTCTAGGGATCAAGCCAGGGCTTTTGTGCACGCTAGGTTAGGGTTCTACCACTGAGCTGCAATCCCAGCTCAACCTTGAATTTTGATTGCTAAACTGATCTTACATTATTAGGATAAACTCCATTTGTCCACAGTTTACCTTCTTTTTTTTTTTTTTTTTTTTTTTCCTTCTTGGCTCTCTCTCTCTTTTTTTAAATTCAAATCTTTATTGATACATTATGAATACACATCATTATTACATTTAACATGGAGAGTTTGTGCCAGAATATTACATGACTTTTTCCTCTTTCTTTTCCATCTTTTCTATGTTATTGGATACAATTGATAACATTTTGAAAGAATTTTTTTTTTTTTTTTTTGAGACAGGTTCTGGCTTTGTTTAGGCTGGTTCTGAGCTCACAATGTAGCCCAGGCTAGTCTCAGACTTACAGCAATCCTGTTGCCTCTGTCTCCCAAGGGCTAGGATTACAGGCATGAGCCACCATGCCTGGCACTGTGGTACTGATTGCTGATGGGAGTGAGTCACCACGCTCGGCATTCTTTTTTTTTTTTTCTTTAAGGTTTTTTTTTTCAAGTTTTTTGAGACAGGGTCTCGCTTTGCGGTTCAGGCTGGCCCTGAGCTCAGCCTCAAACTCACATCACAGCAATCCTTCTGCCTCTGCCTCCCGAGTGCTGGGATTATAGGCATGAGCCACCATGCCCGGCACTGTGGTATGTGGTACTGATTGCTGTTGGGGTGAGTCTCCGCGCCCAGTATTGTTATGTGGTTACCAGGGAATCGAACCCAGGTCCTTGCGCTTGAAGACAGGTGCCGGAATCACTGAGCTACATCCCCGGGCCCTGGCATTCTTGTATGTGGTTACTAAATCAAACTGGGCCTTTGCGCTGCAAGGCAGGCACCAGAACCACTGAGCTAAATCCCCAGCCTTCCTCTTTCCTTTCTTGATCTCTCTCTCTCTCTCTCTTTCTCTGTCTCTCTCTCTGTCTGCTTTTTACCTGGGCTTGAGCTGTTTCTCCTCTACCACACCCCCCTGCCATGCTGCCCTTCTTGGGAGCCACGTGACTATGGACCGAAATGTCTACACACTCATGAACCCAAATAAACCTTCCTTCCTTTAAATTGTGGGTGTTGGGTATTGTGTCTGAACAATAAGAAAGTAACAAAGACAGCCATAAAAGTACATAATCTAAGCTTCACATTTAAGAAGCTGGTAGAAAAAAAAAAAAAGGAGAGAGAAAAAAATTAATCCTGTTTCAATGACACACACTCTTATTATCAGCCGGGAAGCAGACAGGGAAGGGAGGAGCCAGGAACAAGAGTATTTTTTCCCAGGCCCTGTCCCCGGTGATTCGCCCTCGGCCAGGCCCCACCTCCTAACAGCACATAAAGCCACCAATGGATAAATCTCACCATCAGTCCTAACACTCTACTTCTGAACTAAGTTTTCAATTCTTATTTCTATTCTGATCTGTTTGTAGTACAAAACGATTACATGTATGGTAAGGAGTTGGTACATGTAAATAACACATCTTAATTCTTTGGATGTCCCCTTTCCCTCTCCGCCCTCCTCGCTTCCCTGCATCTCTCGGTCTAAACTATAACATCCTCCAAGGGTACCATCACCTCGATACCAAAACCTCATAAAGATATGATAAGAAAAGAAGCTGACTATAAAAATTCTTTCAGGGACAGGGATTTAGCTCAGTGGTTCCAGTGCCTGCCTGGCAAGCACAAGATCCTGAGTTCAGTCTCCAGTAACCACATACAACAATGCCAGGTGTGGTGGCTCAAATCAGTACCACATACCACAATGCGGGGCGTAGAGGTTCATGCCTATAATCCCAATACTTGAGGCAGAGGCAGGAGAATTGCTGAGTTTGAGGCCACTGAATTCAGGACCAGCCTGAACTATAAAGTGAAATCCTGTCTCAAAAAACCTAAAAAAAAAGAAAGAAAGAAAGGAAAGAAGAAGTCCAGGGCATTAGCTCAGTGGCACTGTGCCTGCCTTGTAAGCGCAAGGTCCTGAATTTGATCCCTAATACCAGAGAGAGAGAGAGAGAAAGAGAGAGAGAGAGAGAGAAGAGAGAGGGAAAGACACCATTCTAGGCTACACCCCGGGGTTGCGCCTCCCTGCCCCAGGCTTTACCTCCAAGCATCACGTTTGGCTACAAACTGCTCAGTGGTCTCGTTACTGATGAATGTCAGGCTTCCATGATTGAGTCACTTCCCCAAAGTCCACCTGTGAGCACATGAGGTTTGGTGGGGGAGGGGACATCCACATTATAAATCACAACTTTTCCTCTTTCTCAATACAAACATTTGCAACATATTTATTTCCTCCTACACACTGCTTTAGCCGTGTTTCACAAATGCTATTATTTTCCTGTCTTGTTCAATTCAATGTATCTTTAATTTACTCTGTGACTTCTTTAGCTTATGGGTAATATGAACATGTTTTGTTAATTTCCAAATATTTTCAGACTTTTCCAGATATTTTTCGGTTGATTTTTAATTCAATTTTAGTTGTGGGCAGAAAATATACTCCATATGCTAATTAAATTGTTGATAGGATTGTTTAGGAATTCTGTATTCTTAAACTGATCTTTGGCTTCCTTTTATCCCATCATTTCCCAAGAGAGAAATCTTGAAATATCTAACTATTAACCGTGCATTTATGTATTTATATTTTTAGTCCTATCAGTTTTTGCTCTGTGGATGTGGAGCCTTGTGTCAGGTGCCCATACTCAGGGCAACTATGTCTCGTTGTTGAGTCAGTCGCCTTCATCAATATGAACTGTCGCCAGTAATGATCCTTGTTTTGAAATCCACTTTGAGAAAGGTTGCTTCATTGTTCTTACGATTTCTATCTGCAACATCCATGCTGTTCTTCATCTCTGGCTTTTTTTTTTTTTTTTGCATTTTTAAAATTGTGCTAAAACATATATAACACACAAATGACCATTTTAGCTTTTTTTTTTTTTTTTTAGGTTTTTTGAGACAGGGTCTCACTTTGTAGTTCAGGTGGCCCTGAGCTCAGTCTCAAACTCACATCACAGCAATCCTCCTGCCTCTGCCTCCCGAGTGCTGGGAGCCACCACGCCCGGCACTGTGGTATGTGATACTGATTGCTGCTGGGCATGAGTCCCCACGGCCAGCATGGTATGTGGTTACCGGGGAT
>PVIR01024723.1:0-25736 GCA_004026965.1 Petromus typicus | reverse complement strand
AATTTGTTTCCTTACTTTTTTGTTATAATCTCATTATTTTTCCCCCTTCACCCTATTTTACTTTGAGCATTTTCTATTTCACAATATATAACATACAATTCTAGGACTCATTTACATCTTTATTTTCTCATACCAGAGAAAAGATGCAATATGTACCTATCTGTGCCCTATTTATTTCACTTATGAGGATATCCTCAAGTTATGTTCATTTAAGTATAAATGATTCAAACTTATCATTTTTATGGCAGAGTAATACTCCATCCTGCAGGAGAACTGCAGCTTTTTATCCAGTCTCCAGTTGATGGACACTTGGGTTGTTTCCAAGATGTAGCAGCCCAATTTGTGATTGCAACATCTACAATGCTATTTTGGCCCAGAAGTCAGAATACAGAGAGATATGTACTAGATGATAAATAAATTGCATCCTGGTATTCTTAACTGTGTGAATTTGAACATGGCAAAATATTAACAGGAATCTTTTATAATTGTAGAAATTGTTACTAATTTCTCTTATGGTTTGTATCTTACATACTCCCTAGGCTCACAAGCGCCAAGCTTGTTCAGTAGGAATCGGTGCTAGTAGGAATTGGTAGAGTTAGGAGTTGAGGCTTAGGGACAAGTTAGGTCATCGGTGGTGCACTAGAAGGAGTCTGGGTCATGTCCCAGTAACCATGACAGGACTGGCTTTGCTCCACTGTGACATTCTACCCCGCTGCAGATCCAGAGCACGAGGCAAAGCAGAGTGGATTTAAACCCCTGAAGGAATGAGCCAAAATAAGCCTTTCCTCCAGGAAGTTGACTTTCTCTGGGATTTGGTCACAGGAGTGGAAATCTGATTAATAGAAAATTAATACTGGAAGTAGGACTATACAGATGATATATTATCATATATCAAGATCATCTATATATTGTAAATTGCATAGATTTCTTTAGAAAACTCTTATCTTAAAAAGTATGCACTTAATACAAGGACTATTTTACTCATGCCCAAGTATCTCTAATCAAAGATCATATATATGATCATTGAGACTATGAAGACATTTAACTTGGCAAAACAACAGTTCATTACACAATTGCTATTGAATTAAAAACTTCATAATAGTCAAGTAATAAGGTGGCCTTTGAATTTCAGCTAAAGTATTTTATCCCTCCCTTATGTTTTAACTTCTTACCTTAAGTATAGTTTTTTCATCGGTATTTTTATAGCTAGTATTTTATTTCAATAACAGAACTTTTTGTAGAAGATGCCAAGATATTAGGCAAAAATTGAATATTGTTAATTTCTCAATAATTTCTTAATAGGCATGTTAATATATTAAATGATACATGCATACATCTTTCAACTAAATTTAAGTAAGAAAAATTAACAATTTTTATAATGCAGTTCTTAAATCTATTTTTAAAATATTGTTTTGGACATGTTAGCATGACTTTCAGCTCACTTAAAAAATTAGATCATTCATTTATCAAAGCTGCTTTTCTAAAATAAAATGTTTATCTACAGCCATGACTGCTTTTCTAAAATAAAATGTTTATCTACAGCCATTCTTCTTTTTTTTTTACTTTAGTTTTTTTGTGTTTTGGTTTTGGGGTGTTTTGTTTTGTTTTGTTTTGTTTTATTTTTTGAGACAAGATCCCACTTTGTTGTTCAGGCTGGCCCCTGAACTCACTTTGTGGCCCAGGTGAGCCTCAAACTCAGGGCAATCCTCCTGCGTCAGCCTCCCAAGTGTTGGAATTTTTCCATCATTTTTAAGAACATCAAGGAAGACACATTGATTTGCTTTACTTCTGAGTTTCTCAGTTAGTAAAACAGATGGTAGTTTAAAAAGCCAGTTCCGGGAAGGAAAAGCATTAAGAAAATTAAACTCCATCCTGATGCGGCACTTCAGTCTATCAACTTTAGCATCTTTGTCTTACCGATGGCGTAAATTCAGATGCCTGACCTGCATCTCTTTTGGGAGAAAACAGTAGCATATGGTGTTCGCCTGTGTGTCTTTCTAAGCTCTTTCTTGGACAGCACAGTGTCAGTAAGCATACAGCCCTCCCGCCAAGCTCAAACAACGGTTCTCTGCTCCCCAGTTGAGTCACTGCGAGTTAAGTTCCAGGACACCTTCCTGTTTGCTGTTTATATAATCCACATTAAGATTCTGCTCCCGGATGTGAAGATTAAATAGGCACTGAAGCAACAATTTTCCTGATTCTAAATGGATTTCTGGCACCACTTTGGAGGTGATTTGAGGTACAACTTTTTAAAATTGCTTTCTGGTAAGGGAAAATCACCCCAGCAAGCAAAAATTTCTAAGCAAAAATAAACATCTACAGATCTGTCAGTAAGACACTGCATCATTATTGAGATGGCTGAAACAACCCTACACTTTTCCTTTTGTAGGTGGAGATATAATTTCCTGAGTAGGGATTATAAACACAAAATGGAAAATGTTGACCATTCTCCATGCATTCTTAGTGGGTATAATTATTTGCTTTTCATATAAAATTATTTGTTAAAATTCACATATACACACTCTCAGCTGACTGGGCATGGTTGATACTGCAATCAAGTATTTGTTTACAGATGAGGAAATTATAAGTTTTAACATTCTAAGTTTTCTTCCCAGACATATTTGTAATTAAAATTACTCCTGTAAATTGCATTAGGTTCTGTGAAGCTGCATGCAAAAGCTGAAAAACACTTTCTTCTGACAGACTTCACAATTTCATTAGGAGAATATGAAGCAGCTCCACTCTGAATCGCTGAAAAGAGAAACCTTTTGTTTGCCATACTATCTGAACTGTGGTCTTAACTGGAATGTGTCCCACAAAGTTCCTTGCTGAGAGCTAACTTGGTAGATGTAGATTTGAGTTTTGATGTTTAGTTGAATCACTTGTGTGTGGGAAAGAGTAAGGTTCTGTCAGGTTCCCTGTGTTCTGAAGTGTTACACCAAAGGCAGAAGGGACACTTGGCAATCAGAAGAAGCAACTGAACAGTCAAAGTGAAATACACTTGACCCAGCAGCTTCAACTGTTTTAGTTTGTGCTTTGTACCATTTTGACGCATGATAAAGTGTGATTGAAAGATGAGCATAAGTGGTTGGAGTGGAGGGTCCAAGCCTCCCTGTTTCCTGTTGCTGTGAGTTACCAGAAGGTTGGACAACTTTATCTCTGATGTTCTTTGACCAACCCATTGTTAGACGGTGGGATTGTCACAGCATCTAGATAGCTAGGATCTCTTCTCTTAGCAAATTTACAAATTTAATGGGCTAAATGCTTTTGGCAATTTAATGTTTTCCCTCAGAAATTCAATATTTGGCCCAATTCAGTTACATTAAAATATATTAGTAATAAATTTTTATTATGTATATGGAGGGGTAGGGTGGGTAGGGCTATGGGAAAAAATGAGAATTAAGTTGTGTCTTATACTGGTACAAATTCCCATTGTGGAGTGCAATCATGATGTGTATATGTAACGTATCATTAAAGATTTCAATTAAAAAATAAATAAATTTTTTAAATCCACCTTTCTACTCTGCAGTAGACAAAAAATTATCAATATCATTGAATTTTTAACTTTTATTTTAAAGAAATAGTTTAAGGAAGTACATTGCACACATCCAGGGATCATTGCCCATAAGCTGACAAAAGCAACATTACTGAGGTTTTGACACCCCATTTTATGAGCCAACTGAAGTGACATATTTGAAGCTGAAATTTTGAGGTTAGGCCATCATACAAACCACTTTCACAGTGACAAAGTGATGTACTGCCTTACACAAATCTCTCCCAAAGTAAACTACATAAAATAGAAACTCAGGTATTTTCTACGATTTGCAAACTGCTTTGTTAGACCATTTTCAAGCTGCCCCTTCTTGTTTGAAAACAGTTATTCTTTCCTGAAAGTCTAGAAACTACCTTTCAGAAAGACTAAGTATCTATCAACTATAAAATAAACTAGAGCCAACTAGTAGAAATATGTGAAAAACTAAATCTAGTCTTGTTCCTCAAGGAACAGTAGGGTAACTTTTAGTTACATAGGAATATAATGAAAACTAAACTGAACATATAATATTTTAAGTCAAAATTTAACTTATCCTTTTGTAAAGATCCATTTATTTCAAATATTCTGCTTATTAACTAAATAAAGATAATGACAGAAATATGAATCATAATTTATACTATGACTGTATATGTTAAATCAGGTAATCTATTCAAAAGAGTTGGATAATGTGTGACCTGAAAAATGCTCAAAATAATGTTAGTTATATAAAGAATATTTTAGGGGCTGGGGATTTAGCTCAGTGGTTCCAGCACCTGTCTTGCAAGCGCAAGGACCCGATTCAATCCCCAGTAACCACATACAATACTGGGTGTGGAGACTCACGCCCGGCAGCAATCAGTACCACATACCACAATGCTGGGTGTGGTGGCTCACGCCTGTAATCCCAGCACTTAGGAGGCAGAGGCAGGAGGATTGCTGTGATGAGAGTTTGAGGTTGAGCTCAGGGCCAGCCTGAACTACAAAGAGAGACCCTGTCTCAAAAAACCTAAAATATATATATATATATATATATTTAAAAATATAACCTTATGTTGAAAAGAAAGATAAAAGAAGAAAATAGTTTTGGCAGTAAAAGATGTTTCACTTTCATAGGATTTTGTGTCTCCCAGTTGGAGGTCACAAACAACTGCTTTAGTTTATGTCAGAGTAGAGGTTGTCCCTACCTGGCACCCGTAGCCGGGATGAACTTTCAGACCTTAACACCAGGAAGGATAGGACACCAAGGAAACTACAGCAGGCTGGTTGTGAGGAAACTGCCTGCAGATGGCTGGGAGCAGATCATCCATAACTTAGCTCTTATAAATGTTCGTATTCTGAGAAATCTTTTCAGAGGCATTTAGTTCTCTGTATTATATTTTAAACAATGTTCAAGGGGGGGGTCAGTTTTACTTATGGAAAAATGTCAGTAAGGTGAATAAATTCATCCCTGGGCAGTCCACAAGTATGAGATAGAAATATTCAGCACCATATTTCTTTCAGGAAAGCTAAAGTGGATTCAGGTTTTTTAAATAGATGTTTCCATTGATGTTAGTACAATAACATAGCTGTGAGACATCTAAGTAGTTAGAATGGGTCTTTAAATTTTATTTTAATTTTGTCATAGCTGTCAAGAAAGGGAACGGCAAAAGGCTTGCCGTCTGGAGAATTCCAAAGAGATGATGGAGGACAAAAGAGAACTGTTAGTTAGGAGCCCACCAGTGGCTTGGGACTTTCTGAGAGTTTTAAGAAAGAATTTATAACACAATATGAAAAGGGCCACTTAGAATTATCAATAGCCACCTAAAATCTGAAAATTAGTCACGAGCACCTACACAGGTCCAAGAGCAAATAGGAGCCTAGGAATTTCCTAAGAGGAGAGACAGGCCACCTGCGTAACCACCACGCGCAGCGGCTCTGTCAATGGGTGTTTGAAGTCTGGATGCTTCTCTCTACAGGGATTCCTGAAAGCCGGACATTTTTAGGGGGTCAAAGTGGTGACTGTAAGCAGCACAATTAAGAATAGGATCATCATGCATCATCGTGTTTAGCTTATTTGGTGCAGATGTTATGCTGAGCTCTTACAAGTCTGCTCACCTAAAACATAGCTAGTCGGTGACTGATATTGACAATGAAATTAATAATGAAAAATGTCCACTTTTCAGAAGAGGACACTGGGGTTCAGCAAAGTCAAATGAAATAGTTTGGTCTATACATTTAAGCTAATCCATGGCAAATAGAAACGCTGGCCACAAAACCATACACTTTTGCATATCACAACTCAATTGTTGCAGATTTCAAAAATATATATGTCCATCATTTCAAAATCTTGCTCATTTTACCCAGACCCTATGCTGTTAATAATTTATTAAGAGGCACATATATCACTATATAATAAAGTCATTCTTTACTGCTTTAATAGCCATGGTTCAATAAAGTTTTTTTTCTTTTTAAACTGTCATTTTATTCAATGTATTTAGGAATATTATTCTCAGAAAGAATACGTCAGCTTCCTACTCCACCAGAGTTCACAGCACAGGAAAAGCTTTAAAATCTTGAGTACAGAATATATGAATGAGACAAAAAGATTATCTTCTGATAGGAGAGAGATATTCCACAGTACTGTGGGGAGTAATACAAATATAAAGTCCAACCACAGAGAAGCATGCTGCGGGTCAGGTGACTGCCAGAGCTGCTGTGGACTCCAAGGACAAAGACAAGAAGCTCCTCAGGAGGCCTGGAGACCAGGTGCGCCAAGGACACTCAAAGACAGAAGGGAAAAACAAGATCAGGCACCGTCACTGGAAGCAAGAAGCACTATTTTAGTGAGCTTTTTATCCTTTTTAAAAAAAGTTTTGACGTCATTCTGTCTCCATACAGCTAGATTGATATGATATTTCATATATTTTTGAAGAATAATCACTGTAACAATTTTGGGCTGCTCTCCGGAAATTGAAATTAAGAGGTTATACTATTCAGAAAAACCCAGCAACTTATTCAAAAGATTTGAGATGGGAAAAAAAAAAAAAAGTGTTCCTCATCACAGACTCTAGGAAATACATATTTTGTCCCCTTCGGTTCTTGCTTTCATCTGCATGAATTCTTACCATAGAAGTTACAATATAACTAATTTAATTATAGATAAGAGTGTGGAGCCAAGTGACTATTTCAGTAAGGGTGCTTGAGCATTACCTAAGTCTTAATGGATACTAAAAGAGAGTTCCACAAGGCCACTAATTTTATTTTAATTAAGCAATTTAGTATTTGCTATCTTTCTAGGGTAAAAGTAATCTCACAGGGAGTTATTGTTTCACAAATGTAAGTTTAATAAGGAGCAGCACAAACAGCACATCAAAAAGCAGGCATGACATTCATTCTTTTAAGCTACTATATGTTTGGGTACAAAATATGAATGAAGTAATCAATTTCTACTGACAAATGTCCTTCCACAGTAATTGAGTCCTAAATGCCAAATCAAAATAGTTTGCCATAGACTCAATGAAAATGTTCTGTTCTAAAAGATGTTCTGACTGATAGTAAATTTAATAATCTTCTTTTTTCTGCCTTTTTATTCAAATTTTTATTAGTACATTATAAATACACATCATCATCACATTCAACATTGAGAGTTTGTACCAAAATATGACACAACTTGATGCTCATTAAAATGTCAAGTTGTTTTAATTCCAAGTCTGTATCTCTAGAGTAAAAGGTGTTAAAAGTTCAATATCATGAGCCCACCCTTTCTTTGCCTCAGTTTTGGATTTAAGAAATAAGAGCAGAAATTAAAATCCTACGTTGTTTCTGTCTCTAGAAATTCAATTAACTTACCTGGATTGCTAACTTGTGGGAAGCTATTTTAAAATAAAACTAATAAATTTAAATTTATAGATTCCAGTTAGTTTCTTATACTACCAGACAATTTGGAGTCTAAGCCAAGGTCTAGACTAACTATAGGGTAAAAATAAAATTTAAATGGCAATCAAACAATAATATATTGCTTAAACATTCATCAACTGTATAAAAGTATTTTCAGTGAAAGTTTAACTATATTAAGGACAAAATCATTGCTTATGTGCTTAATATAACTGAATTAATATATTGGTATTTAAATATTTCCCTACCTATGACTTATTATATCCACAAATGCAATGGATTATAGCTTTATATGGATAAATTAATTGGTTTACTTAATGTCAAATATTCAAAAATAAGTTTATGCAAAGATAAATTAGCCTTAGTAAAAATCTTACTTTGTACAATTATATCTTGTTAAGATATAACAAGATATAACAAGAAGCTGAACTGAGATTATTTTAATACAATTTCTACATATTAACAGATGTAGTATTGAAACAACTACTAGATTAATTCTCAGCATTTGTCACTCCTCCTGCAGCTTGAAGTCCTCGGCCCCAGGACACAACGCCTAACTTTCTTCTGCTCCCCAACATCACAGAGGAATACAGGAAGGTTTTTCCTAAGATTTAGTCATTTCTCATGAACAAATGATTCTTGGATTTTTATAAGACTTTGGTTAACTTCTTGAGTTCTGAAAAATTTAGTTAGACAAATTTCACCAACCTTTTGCTTTTGAGAGGTGCAAAATTTCATAAGTACTTACGCTAATTTTCTTAATATGATCCTACATTCAATGTTATTTTAATATTTTAAAATTTTGAATCCTGGGGCTGGGGAGTTAGCTCAGTGGTTCCGGCGCCTGTCTTGCAAGCGCAAGGACCCGGGTTCGATTCCCCGGTAACCACATAACAATACTGGGTGTGGAGACACACCCAGCAGCAACCAGTACCACATACCACAGTGCCGGGCGTGGTGGCTCACACCTGTAATCCCAGCACTCGGGAGGCAGAGGCAGGAGGATTGTGATGTGAGTTTGAGGCTGAGCTGAGGGCCAGCCTGAACCACAAGGCGAGACCCTGTCTCAAAAAACCTAAAAAAAAAAAAAAAAAAAAATTTTGAATCCTGATTTTCAGTGCTAGCATGTAACAGGGAATTGGTTTTGTATATTAATTTTTGATGTTGCTTTTTTGCAAAATTTTCTTATTAATTTTAGTGGTTTTATTTTCCCACTAATTTTTCCACAAGGACAATAACGACCTTTTGCTTTTTTTTTTTTTTCTCTGCATTAGTGGATAAGCTACTGCCTCCAGTAAATGCTGAGTAGAAGCAGCAAAAGTATTCACATTTCCCTTCATTCTCATTTTAAAGGAAGAACATTCAGGATTTCATTAGTAAGGGCAGTGTATAGAGAACCATTTTTATAGAAGCCTGGCATCAAACTGAGAATTGGCTGAGTTTTTAAAATGGAAATATCTGTAGAATATTGTCAGATGTATTCCATGCATTGATTAAAATGATAGTTTTCTTTAGTGATGAATTTATTAATTAGTGAATATTGACCTACACTTGAACTGCTATAGTAATTCCCAGTTGGCCTTTGACATTTTAGCAACTTTTGGCATATCGTTGGATTCTGTTTGTTTCAATTTTGTTTTCAAAAATTCTACTTTTCTCAGCATTACTTGTTCATAATTTATTTCCTACAATGTCATTGTGAAGTTTTGATTTCAGAGTAATGCAGGCCTGGTAGAATTAAGATGAGATGGTTTCTTTTATCTTTAGTATTCTAGAATAGTTTGCATGTGTAAGTGATAGTATTTCTTACTTAAATGTTAAGAGAACTAATCAGTGAGATTTGGACATGGAATTTCCTTTGTACATAATTTAAACTACAAATTCAATTAAATTAATAGACATAAAACTGCTTTGGTTTTCTATTGTATATCTAGTGAAGACTAGCAATATTTAATTATTCATTTGCTCATTTCAATTATCAATTTTTTGAGACCAAATTACCAAATTATCAAGTGAGGTTAAGCACTTCTGAACCCATTCACACATTCTCTCACTCATGCATTCATTTAGGCATGTTGTCATTAAATAAACTTTCTAGTCTGAAATATCCCCGGCACTACAGTGAATGCTAGAAATACCAGACATAATACAGTACTAAAGGCCTAATGTTGCCGAGTCTCTTGTGGTACAAAGGGAAAGAAGTGAAAATTAATCACATATGGAGCAATTCAGCACACACAAGGTTCAGAAAGAAAATCCTAAGCTTTGGCAAAGACACAGCAAACACTTCTGGGTGATGTAAGACCCACCCACAATTTCTCTGTCTGTGCAATTCTCAATGCACTATTCTCATAATGGTATTATAATGAAGATTCTTACACATTAATTGTTATGTAAAAATTCTGCTTACCTCACCAGGTTAGAGTTCTAAACTGTCATAGTTGGGTCCATAAGTACACTGGTACCTAACATAACCCAACTCCTTTTTACATCCTTTACCCTCTGTCCCCTTGATCTCTTGGTCCTCTTCTCCTTTGAGAACAATCTATCTCCCTCCTTCTTACTATCTATATTTTCTTTTTCTCTTTATTTTTATTCTGTGAATATCATATATTACAAGCATATACAAAAAAGGAAAGAGGATCAAGGGGTCACCGGGAGGAGGAAGCAGGAAAGGAAGGGGGTGAAAAAAGGAACAAAGATGCATTGTGTACATGCACCAGCTCCGCACAAGAATTGTACACATCAAACACTATACACACGAACTAATAAACTGAAATAAAAGATTAACACTACCACAGGAAAAATGTGAGTACCAATATTTATATACTTTTTGTAAATGTAGATATTTTCATTTTTGCTTGTTGATTTATTGACAATTGTTTAAGTACTAAAGAATGGATCATTGGTGCTTTTATTCTGAATATATTGTATTATTGGTGATAGGATCCTAAAAAGAAAATTATGCTTTGTTTATATATATCAAAATGTTTAGCTTTTAAAAATGCAAAATGATCATGCATTCATAGAGCTACTGTTGCATTCGTTGTTATATATGTGTTGCTTTGGAAAGATTTAATGGCAAGCCCCTGCTTCTTAGAATCTGTAATCTCACTGTAAACTATAAAGCTGGTTATAATTAAATGAACAATTATATCCACTAAAGTCCTGTAACAAAGGATTTTACATGTATTTGCTCACTGAAACTTTCAAGTAATTGTATGGAGAAGCTATTATAATCAATTTTGTGAGACAAAATCAAGATTCAGAGTTCAAGAGATGAGATATATATTTGATAGGTATAGCAATGTGACAAGGACTAAAAATAACTTCAATGGATGAAATTCATTGAAATAATTTATATCCCAGTGCATTTCACTAATACATCTTTGATCATTTCTGCATTCTATGTCGTTATTTGAGTTATTTTTCTCCTAAGTAGGTCTTATTTTGCTTTTTAGAAAAGCTAATGGTGCTCGCATCATAATTTTTTACATAGACTTCCCCTATTCATTCCACTACACAATAGACTGCAGGACAGCAGCCACTTAGACAATGTCTCCGATTCTACCTGTCAGTAAACCTTTGAATACCTTGCTTTAAATTGCTTTGTTATTATTCAGTACTAAAATACTGTCATAACTAGCCATGAAAATATTTTATGTATATCTTATTTTAGCCTCTATATCATTCAATTTTCCCTTACTAGACAAGTATTACCCAGACTAACTGATGAATCATACCTGGAGAACAGATGGTTAAAATTCTGTATTAATGAATGATTAATAGTGGTCCATGTTACATCTACTCTTTTAAATGTTATTTTTACTTATGCATAATTTTTAAATGTCACAAAATCTCTATGTGTGACTGTTTGACCTACTAAGAGTTTGTGGGTACATTCAAAATAATAAAAATAAATATAACTGCGATAATGAATCATAGGTCAATGATCATCTTTTGTTGACTCATTTTCTCTGATTTATTTGCTTGCAAATAAAAATCTGGTTAAAAAACTAGGAAATCCTTCCATTCTTATTTGTCTCTACTCGAAGGTTAGAAAAGACTAGATGAGTCTCTGTTTTATTTCATGTGTGGGGCTAAATCAAGTGGTTTTGCACAAGGAATAATTTCAGTGGAAAGGACATAATTTTTCCCATAAAACTTAAAGAGAGAGCCAGGGATTTAGCTCAGTGGTTCCAGCACCTACCTTGCAAGTGCAAGGTCCCTGGTTTGATTCCGGTAACCACATACAACAATGTCAGGTATGGTGACTCGGCCCACCAGCAGTAAGAACCATATGCCACAATGCCAGGCATGGTGGCTCATGCCTATAATCCCAGCACTCTGGAGGCAGAGGCAGAAGGGTTGCTGAGTTCAAGGTTGAGTTCAGGACTAGCCTGAACTACAAAGTCAGACCCTGTCTCAAAAAAACTAAAGAAAAAAAAAAAACATAAAGATACTACTGGAAATGTCCCTCAAATTCTTTTCCATTGAATAAGGAAGACAAGTTGATGGTTATGGCCTCATCAGTATACTGGACAGAGGCTGTTGCCAAAGGAAGTCAGAGTACAAAGACAAAAAGGGTCTTGGATTTCTCACACAGCCACCAGGCAGGAACTCAGCATTAGCAAGAGACCACCTTATAGGTCATTTGTGTGCAAAAAAGTCATAAAGACCACAATTTTAGCTTTCAGATAGTTATTCCTAACTGATGAAATTGATTTTCCTGACTATCAATTTGGTAGAAGTTAATATTTACTAGATAGTTTGGGGATTAGAATATTTAGAAATTTTAGATCCTTGAGTAATATTTTCAGTGTGGGAAACGAAGGAAGGAATAGCTGATGATTCACTGGGACTTTCCCATATATACAGAAGGTTGAATGATGATTAAATAATTTACCCATGTTAACTATATTAATTTAATACATGGTATAATTTAAACTCTTAAGACACTTCAGCAGACCTCGGTGTGGTTCTTGTTCTCTAGACCCTTGTGTTGTTAATTTTATGTTTATCTAATCATATCTATGTGTATTTTGATCATTTTTATCCCCAGTCTTTCCTTACACTCCTTTAACTTCTCCATTATTTCCTCCTTTTGTATATCTATCTATAGACATAGATCCAGATATCGCATTTCCTTAGTGCACCCATGTGTTGAGGGGAAGCTGGCTAGTCCATATGTCATTCTTTGTGAGTTGTGCTATAATAAACATGGGTGTGCAGATCTCTCTATAGTATGCTGACTCTAGTTCCTTCAGATATATACCAAGAAGTGACAGTTAGGTCATATGCAGTCCTATTTTTAGATTTTTGAGGATTTCCACAGTGGCTGTGCTAATTTGCATTCCCCCAGCAGGGTCGAGGAGTTTCTTCTTCCCTGCATCCTCATTTATTGCAATCATTGCTATTGTGTAGCCATTTTGAATGGGGTGACATACAATTTTAACGCATTTTTGATCTCTAACCATAACCCTAACTCCAATTTCTTATGTTTTTATATTGAGGTTTATATAGATGTTAGGATGGATATCTCTTCTACTTCCATAATGTCACTTAAACATATGGTGGGTATTTAAAGTTTTAAAACTGTTTAGCAGATTACCTGTAATAACAAAGAGAAAGTAAAAACTTCAATATCAGTTACTGGGAAAAAATACATTTACATAAGAGAATCATGCACAAAAGAGAAAATAAATGAATGAAAAAATTTTAAGTAGATCTTTGCACAGTCTTAAGTGTAAGTAGGAAGTCAAAGATTTTGTAGAGTTCTGCATTATTCACTCAGAGTAAACAGTTGAAATAATATCATGTATCATTTGGAGATGAAGGTGAATATAATCAGTAAAAACATAAATGCACTCAGGGCAATGAGCATCATCAAACTTCAAATATGTGTTTCTGATAGCTTTGAGGGAACAAGGTCTTTGATCCTCGCAAAATGGATTTCAGTACATTGACAGTTTCAAGTCAAGCACCCCCAACAGTGTCAATGTTAAGTTGGGATTTTTTTTTATATCTGTTGAACTTCTGGTTGAAAGTATTTTCTAACTGTAAATTAAGAGATGCATTTAAGCAATCAGTCCACGAAGACAGAAATATTCTTCCAATTCAAGAAGAATAACTTCCCATCCAGGAAATACTAAGGATTAAACCATCTAAAAACTTATATATTATTAAAAGATAATAGTGTGAGATAAGCTCTTAATTAACATGGATTTTACCAATATTTTCAGAGAAAATTGTATCCAGTGTATGATATTAATTGCTTGCTTTAAAACCAAATGACTAACCTCATCAGAAGCAACCAGATATCTACTCCTACAATGAGACAAGTCGATCCTCCACTCTTGGAGACTTTGATCAGTGCTAGTTCTTCTACTTGTAATTTATGCCTTTTTTGGCCAAATTATTTCATTCCTCTGCATCTGAACTTTACCTAATTCAAAATTCCTATGAATGTTACATAAACTAATGCATGCATAGTGATTGGAGAAGTTATTGACCTGCAATAAGTGGTGAATAGCTATTGTTTTAATTATAATCTTTTTCTGGGGAGCTTGTATCCCCAAATAATAAAATAAACAAGCAAATAACTTTCCTGAAGAGGTATTAAATCTCCTTTTCCTGTTCTCTTTACATATAATGTTGAGAGTTGTTAAAATATCGTAGTGCTAGAAATGAAAATGAATATTAAAACCCAGAAAAGAAAATACCAGTGGTGAGCAAGAACACATTTGTCTTTTGTTGATTGTTTTAATTCTAAGCATAATATTGCCATTTAGGTTAAGATATGTATATTTTTATATTAAAGAAAGAGAAGTTTGTAGGGAACTCTGTAAGAAATGGATGTGCAGCCCATAGGTCTATATGAATGTCTTGTTTTTCTCTTTAGATTTATTTGCATTATAACTAATGAGATTACTTTTCCATTTCTGGAATAAACTTCATTATTAAAGTCATATTAGATTATGTTACTAAGATTTTTTAGGGTATTTTAATCTATATTTATATTGAGACTGTGATCTCCCTTAAACAATAATTTTGGTCTTTGTGTAGAAGTTATTTTGTCTACATGAAAATAATGTGGACAAGAGCCTTGCTTTCCCATAAATCATTTCACCAGTCTTTGAGTTTCAGTTTTTCAGTTTTATAGAACTCCCAGGTGACTCTTTCAAAGATGCTTATTTTAAGAGGTAACAGAATGAGTAAAACACTTTGTGAATTTTATTTACATTTAAAAGTATTTCTTTCTAAGATAATGAGTACTTGGCTTGTGTATGCTCCCCCAACCCAGCTTAAGGTTTAGACATTTAATGTCCCCTGACTTTTCCTCTGTTGAATTTAGGCCTCACATTCACTTCAAGAGCAACTTCATTGCCACACAACACCTCGTATCCGGCCCCTGTCCCGGTGCCCAGCACCCAGCCCCACTCCCACTTCCTGCAGTGCACAGCGTTCAGCAGCCTGCACCCTCCAGAAATGCACTGTGTCCTCTTTGACTGGTGTTATCATTTTTCTCTTAAAATCAGCCGCTCCAGTTTTCAGGATAGCGTTTCTCATCTAATTACAAATACATGCTGGTATGCAAGGCCAGTGTGCACAGTGTTCAGAGTCTCTGAAGAGTTCCTCACTCAAGAACGCGCAGCAAGACCCACTGTCATCCGGTTCCTACAGCCACTGATATCTACAGATGTAATTGAAGCTACTGAGATGATTGGCAGAGAGGATGATGTCCCATTTCTCAGCTAATAATAGCTCGTAGAAATAAAATGTTGAAAAGAGAGCATAAGAGTAGGACTTAAACTAGCTAAAACCACATGAAATTTTGAAGGGAACTAGTGAATAAACATAATTTGGCCACTCTTAATCAGATCATAAATACCACAGGCATGTCATAGATTACAGAGGCATCATATATTGCAGGTGACTATTTTAATAGCCTCGTCATTAGAGGGATTCTTGAGGAAGGTAAACATACTAAATTTTCAGTTGGTGAAAACACAATTTCAAATGATAGATTAGTTTTGAGGAATGCAAAACTTTCCACTTACTTGTTGGACATAGTCAAGGTCCTCCGGAAGAAGAGAATCAACAGCAGTTATTTATTCTTACAGGAAAGGATTTATTAGATGGAGTCACATGGTCAGAGGCTGCATCCTCCCAGCAGCCATCTGCAGTTTGGAGAGCAGGGAGCCCACTGTCTGTTCAGCCCAAGGAGGTGGAAACTGCAGAATGAGAAGACCAAGAATGCGAACAAGGTCTGACTGCTGGCCAGGAGCCCTGCAGGGCTGCTGGTGGGGCTCCACATTGGAGGAGTCTGATGCTGCAATCTCCCCTCTGAGGGTGACCTGCCAAAGAACAGGGGAACCTGAGGCTGTAGGGAGCTCGCTGAGGCTTTCTGCTGTACCCAGGCCCGGCACACCAATCTCGTCACAGGTGCTACCTGCAGACTCCACAGAACAACACCCCAATATCCTCCACGGAGGTATTCCCAGAAGCATGCTGTGGGCAACGTAAAGTTAAAAATATCCTAGCCTTAGTTTTACATTTTTAAAAAATATTCCTTACATGTTTTCTGGTTTCTACATCATGGGATATGCTTAATGTCCAATGGAAATCAGACCCTCTTCCACATTACAAACATACCTGTGCTTGGCCTTGGAACTGTGGCAGCAGCGTACCAGATGCTCTTCTTTATTGCAAGAGAGCAGATGATTTTACACCTCCTCACCACTGCGTCTCCACCACACCACATAGAAAAGCTGAACTCTGAGATGCTTTTAGTAAAATTTCTACATATTACTTAGTAGAGACACTTACTGAGCAGCAACCGAGTAAACGCAATTGTTCTGGCAAAGAAAGGTATTGCAAGGTTCACATCAAATAAGTCCATTGAAGAAACCTGGATTTCCTTTGACCCTTTCGGCTACTCTGAAAACATTAAGAAATTACTATTCATTTTGACAATCAAAATATTTAAAATTTAGAGAGCTATCACCATTAGAGCATTATAGTTGTTTAAATTTATTGTATTCAGCCCTTATAAAATGGAAGCAGTTAGGCCAATTACTTTAATTAATTAGAGGTTATGATGAAATCTCTAACTCAGCAGACAGTTCCTAATGAAGCAATAACTGCAGCTGCACTAAAATTTTAAAATCTTTAATTTATGATTCATCTTAATTACTGAATTATTTTCCTTGTCCACCACTAGCGACAGAGCAGAACCACATTATACAGTACAGCCCAGTACCTCGTCCTGTCCACAGTTTGGGACCTGATCACCCCCACAAATGCCTGTTCTCTCACCAGCCCTCTCCCAGGATGGAGTGTTCTCTTTGCTAATATAGTGCTATTGGTCTACACACCATACAAAACAGTCTCCCTTTTAATATTTGTATATGTAAAGCAAATTTGAATTGATTTATTACAAAGCATTGTTTTCAAATTCAGTACAGGTGCACATGAAAAGGCCAATGGAGTAAGGGGTGCGGGAAGAGGCAGAAGGTGACCCAGTGGGCAGCAAGTGACCGTTTACTGAGAGCTCATTAAGGGCATAAAGGGGAAAAGCCAACACCGCAGCAGGAGCTGGGGAGGCTCAGAGAAATGAGTCTGCTCTAATTTTCCACTCCGAGCAGACAGAAGCTCCTCACTGAACAAGTAAGACAATTCTCACATGTGTAACAGGGGGTTAACTCCTTTCTGTATTTTACCCTCTCTTGAAATCAGACTTTTATTAGCTCTAGGTTCACAGAAACAGGGAGGCCAGTTTAAATAATTTGTATTATTTAAGCAAATATTTTTGCTGAATCTTCATAGCTACTAACAGTTAATATCTTTAGCTATTGGAAAAATATCCTTCTATTTTTAAATTTTAAAACTTTTACATAGGTGAGCCATTAAAATGAAGTAACTATAAGATAACTGATTACTCTATCAAAATATATAATTGTGCAATCTGTTTTTATGAGAATACAGATCAATATTATTTTTCTGAAAACTTTCATTTTAATATATTTATATCATAATTGCAAATCTTTATTTTGTAAGGTTCTTATGAAGGTCTTAACATGATTTTTACTTAGGGTCAAAGCATTTCATTAATGATAATTATACAAATTAATTATATATGGAATAATAATTCTCTAATTTTATTAAAATCTATATTATGCATAATAATCAAGTATATTACAAATATAGATAATCAAAAAATATATAACTTACGAACATTTTCACATAGCAGAGAAAAAATAATAGTCTGTCAAAGTCTCTGAAATGACATTGAAGGCCTAGTGACAATTTTAAGTTGCTTCATAGTGCAAAGAAAGTAATAGCAGTATGCAAAGAAGCCTCGATAATCAGAGATCAACCCATTGAAACATGCAGTAGCACAATTGAAAAAAGAACCAGCGTTTGTATAACTTTCCAATGTGCTTTCTTTGGCATGTTAGCTTAATCTGCCAATAAATTTTATCAGCGCTAAATATATTATTGTAGAGAATGTCTGCATATCTTTCATTATCACCTGCCTTCAGATAACTCACTTTGCTATGTATTCTGTCTGAATTCCATCAACTTTATCCATCTTGCTAATAACAGAAGGTTAAGTCAACCTCAGATCGTTTGCTAGGTCAATCCAAAATACCAACTACAAAATGAACCAGTCCTTCACACCACAAGATATAATCAACCAAGGATCACAAAGTCAAATTTACCCTACACAAATTTAGTCCAATCTAGGCGAGATCCTTGATGTAATATCAAAAAGCCCTACATAGTATGCGATTTGCACCAAAAATTTAAAAATTTTGCTTTCAACAATGAAAAGACTTTCCAATAAAAATATTTCCTTATTCTTACTGTTAGCCTCTAGTAGGGTAAACTGTGGCCATTGGGAATGTACTTGAAGATGCAAATAATACCTGAACAAAAATAGCAATAACAATGAATTTTCTCAAACTATTCTCTTCCCAACATACTTCCAATTTGTGACATGATTGAAGATTGAATTCCTTGTCTTTGGATAGTCAAGATGTATCCAGGTGCTGGTCTTCATTAATTGTACAACATGAAATAAATAAACAACATGAAATTGCTCCCTGGCTTGCTCATGTACAATATATAATGATACGTTTTACTATTTTAATTATAGTGAGTAACTTGAAGACATGGGTAGAAATCAAAGTAAATGGTTACATTGTTTTCTAGTAGTTTCATAGCTTTGAATCCTACATTCATTTTAGGTTAACTTGTATTCATGATGACACACAAGGATCTTTTGCACTTTGATGTCCAGTTTTCCCAGTTGGAAAAGAGGCTGTTGAGGAAACTATCCGTTCCTCATTTATATTAGTAATTTTATCAAATATCAGTTGGCTTTGACTGTATGGTTTGATTTCTGTGGTCTCCATTCTGTTCCATTGGTGTGTGTGTGTGTGTGTGTATGTGTGTGTGTGTGCGTGCGCGTGCACGTGCAGTGCTGGGCACTGAGTCTGAGGCCTTCACAGTGAGTTCCACCGCTGGCCCTCCTTTTTCTTCCTTTGTGCAGGATCTTACTACATGACTAGGTTTCCCAGGCTGAGCCCAAACTTGTGACCATCCTGCCTTAGCTTCCCAGAGTGCTGAGATTACAGGTGTGCTCTTTTTCAAAGAGATTCACAGTCTGTGTGAATAAGTTGAGAACAGCATCCTTAAAAACAAAAGATTGCTACTTCTGCCATAGAAAAATCTCTTGTGCTACACTCAAAATATTCAGTATTGTCTAGAAGGTAATCTCAAATGGGACTTTTTTCTCACTGTATTTGAAAAATATTTTTATTTTTAAAAATGAGATGTTTATTGTTTAATTTTTGATATACATAATGAAAATATCTATAATATGGAATTGGTACTGGCACTTGATGCATGCCTGTAATGTTCTCCCTCAGGAGGCTGAGGCAGGAGGATTGCTGTGAGCTCAAAATAGGCACAAGCTATATAATGAGTTCAAGCCCAGTCTGAACTACAAAGTGAGATCCTATCTCAAAGAAAAAAATAAAAGCAAACTAAAAAAACTAGCCTTTTTTGATTTTAAAAAGCTATGTCATATGCGGCTAACATTTTATACTGATTATAAGAAATAGAATTAAGAAAAAATTTATTCTAGTAAAAACTCTCCCTTAAAAAATCCAATAGTAGCAAAGTTAAGAGGTTTAAGCATCCTAGATTCTCAATGTCCCATACTATCATCTATATTACTCTTGAATAAAGACATTTTTACACATTTTTCCCTTTGAGAAAACATTTCATAACTGTATCATCAAGTTCTGTTTACAACAAGGAAGTCAAAATCCTGTTGGGCTGCGCTTCAGTAAATACACAGAAGATAAAATTCGATCTGAATTTCTAAGAGGAACTCACCCAGGAAGGAGTGTGATAGAGGAAACAGAGTCCTGAACACATTGTGACAGCCCTACGAGAAAGCTCGGCGCAACGGCAGTCTGCCTCTGCAGAGTGTTGGTATTTTATAGAAATAAATTAGCCATAGAAGGAGACAAATGAGACATAGCAGAGTCATTTTCCTTTTATTTTCTTAAAGCCAAACAAAGATATCAACAAATCTCTGAGAAATACTTCAGGTCTTATTTGAAAATCAAAACACACTGTCTGTACCTTACCCTGCTGTGCGATGGTCCCCGGGACCAGGTCCTGAGACCTGCACGGGAAGGTGTCCCGTCTTCTTCAGAGTGGCCTCCTTCCTGGCCCCAACAGACTCCAGCTTGGTGTGATGAGGCACAGCTGCTGGTGTCCCCAGCGCATTCTGTCCCAGGCAGGCTGGCCCTGCTCGTTCACGCTAAATTAGCAAGATTGAGAATCAGTAAGTAGATCTGGCAACCGCGGGCACCCTTTCCATGTTCTCTCAGGTAAACGAGAGAAGAGTAGGGTAACCAGGACACGAAGGACTCTGGGACTTCCCGGTGCCTGGGCTGGAGGGCTCCTTCTTCCGGAGTCAGGACGGTAGAAAGTGCTGCTTATGGTGTCTCCTGCCTGGGCAGAGGGCCGGGAGTCTGCAGCGCAAAGCTGCCTGGGAGCCGCCCTCCAGGGGGGACTCCTGGGAACTGATGGCTGTCAGGCTCCTGGCCCTGGAGTCGTTGGTACCTTAGCTGCCTCATGCTCATTTCACGCACAAATGTATAATCCGATCATGTCCCAGGACAAGTGGCCGAATGGCAGGCTGCCTTCCTCTCTTGCGTTACCTCTGCCCCTCTGTCTGCATCAGAGACCTTCACACTTCACAAGCTCCCGGCGCTCAGAACCTGATTTCAGCATTTGTTTCTGTGACGATCCATGCTTCTGGGCTGCGTCACAAAGAAAATATGTTGGAAATGTAGACTCGTACAACCCCTGTGGAGATCAGTCTGGATATTCCTCAAAAACTTACAATTAGAGTTGCCATTTGACCCTGCTATTCCTCTGCTCGGTATATACACAAAATAATTAAAAGATCCATATCACAGTGACATATGTGCACCCATGTTTATAGCAGTTTGTGATTGCTAAATCTTGGAAAGAACCCAAATGTCCATCAACTGGAGACTGGATAAAAACGTTGTAGTTCTTCTACAGAATGGAGTATTATTCTGCCATAAAAAATTGTAAGTTTGAACTATTTATACTTAAATGAACATACCTTGAGGACATCCTCATAAGTGAAATAAATAGGTCACAGATGTGTAAATATTGTATCTTTTCTCTGGTATAAGAAAATGAAGATGTAAATGAGTTCTAGGATGTATGTTATATATTGTGAAATAGAAAATACTCAAAGTGAAATGGGGTTAAAGAGGAAAAAACAATGAGATTAAAACAAAAAAGGAAACAAAGTTTATGTATATGGGGGTGGCAGGGGTAGGGTAGGTAGGGGTATGGGAAAAAAATGAGAATTAAGTTGTGTCATATACTGATACAAATTACCATTGTTGAGTGCAATCACAATGTGTATATGTAACATATCAATAAAGATTTCAATTAAAAAAAAGAAAAGAAAATACCTAATACATAAGAAATAAGGCAATGAGCTCTGAAGCACAGCATAAATGGTAAATACATCAACCCAACTGGTTCCTCCATTAGCTGCTCGTTTGATGGGTTGTACATTAAAATTCTGTAGAATTTTCATTAGCCCAATCTCTGGTTTTCACCCCCAGAAGTTCCCATTAATATAGCCTCAGTGTCTATAGCTCTTCCTGCACTGTCCACACTTTGTGACAGCATACACGATGACCTTCTCCCTGTTGCTTATAGGATTTGTCCCTTTCCCATTTATGTTTGATTTACATGTTCTGTTAGATGAAATACTGAAAGCAAAAAATGTCCGTACCCTAAACCCCAGAATCTGTAAACCTGTGACCTTCGTGGTTGGGGAACTGTGCAGATGTGGTTCTATTACAGATGTTCAGATGGGAAGAGGACCCTGGAGGAGGATATGAGCCCAGGGTCGCCAGGAGGACCTTTGTAAGTGGAGAAGGGAGCCAGAGGGAGACTTGGCTGTAGAAGAGGTGGTCCAAGGGCTTCAGGAAGAGACTTCAACTGCTCCTCAACAGCTCTGGAGAGAAGAAGAGGCTTGAAAAGGGAAAGGAAGCAGCTCTCACCTGCAGCACCTAGAAACAAACACATCTTGGTGATGCTTTGGTTCTAGGTCACTGAGGGCCTTTCTTGGGCTTTTAAGTTATGGAAAGTGAGAAAATAAATTCTGGAATTTTAAACCATTAAGTCTGTGAGCACTGTAACAGCACCTATCTGGCAACAATACAAATACCTGTTTCCAAAAGGCCTTTTCTGATGAACCAGCACCTCCATCATCCTATGAAACTTAGGACCATCATCTAGGTCTTCATCATGGAGATCATGGCCCTCACTTTGCTGCTGTTGTCCTCTACCAAAAAAATGCTTCCAGCTTTTCCCCTTCTGTGTAGTGCTGGGTGTATTTGTATCATGTACACCATTTATAATCTTTTCATATGTACCTTCTGGACCTAATTTGTTGAGTTTCTATCAGGAAGGGATAAGGAATCTAATCAAATGCCTTTTTTATCTATTAAGTGATCTTGTTTTTTGTCCTTTGTTCTGCTAATGTCTTATATTTATTTATTTGCATATATCAAAGCATTTTTACATACCTGGGATCAACACCATTTGATCAGAATGTATATTTTTGATGTCCTCTTGAATTTAATTTGTTATATTTTATTGAAACTGTGTTCACTAGTATTCCTCTATGGTTTTCTTTTTTATTGTTGCTATGCTTTTGTCTGTCTCTGGCCAGAGTAATTATGGGATGAATTTAGAAGAAAATCATTATTTTTAATTACTTTGAAAGTTTTTAAGAATTGTAATTAAATCTTTTTTAAATGTTTTCTTCAGTGAAGCCATCAGGTCCTAGAACATTTTAATTTTTTTTTTTTTTTGAGACAGAGTTCCACTTTGTAGTTCAGGCTGGCCCTGAACTCATTTTATAGCTGAAGTTAGCCTTAAACTCAGCAGTCCTCCTGCCTCTGCCTCCTGAGTGCTGGAATTATAGGCATGTGTCACCATGCTGGGCCTTTTTTAATTTTTTAAGACATAAATTCTACTCCAATTTCATTATTGGCCTGTTTAACATTTCTCTTTCTTCATTAAGTCTTGACAAATTATGTATGTATGTATATATATGTATATATATGTATATATATGTATATATATGTATATATATATAAATATCATTGCTTCTAGATTTTTTTCAGTTTATGAATTCAGCTCATGAATGCTTCTGTTAGTGAACAACTGAGTTTGTAACCAGAAGCATTCAGCAAAACGTTGTGTCCATTTGCAACTATACACTGAGTGATGAACATAACCTTGACCATGTTTCCCACATGAACATCAATCAGTCTTCTTTCCAAAATTGTGGAACGAATTAAGTTCATGGGCCAAGGTACCACTGTGTACAACAACTGATAATAATTTCTTAAGAGTCTTTATATTTCAGTGGCATCAGCAGTAATATATCTTTTTCTCTATCTTTATTGAGTTTTTATTTGTTTGTTTTTCTTTGAGAACCTAAACTTTTTTATGATTTTCTTATTTTATTTCTGCAAATCACCTTTCTGGTTGGTATTTGGGGGTGTTCTGTCTTGATTTACTTTCTGCTCTCACTGTCTTTCCTTCTGCAGATTTTGAGTTTTGTGTGTTCTGGTGTCTTCAAGTTCTTGAGTTTCCCAGGTTGTTTCTCTGAAATCCTTCAGATCGTTATTTTCTGTAGCCTGGTCTTTACTGACTTTTTTATTATGTATCTTTGAGATTTCATGGTTTTCTGTTGAGATAGGGCTTGATTATTTTCATCTATAGCATATTTTCCCAGGCAGTGTATTCTTTTGCATATTCTCATGATTGCCACCGGTGTACTTTTATTTCCATGTACACTAGATTATTTTTTGTAAAGTCTTTTTGGCAGAGATGAACTTCTGCAGATTTTCTTGTCTGGGAAAGACTTCTCCTTTATCTCTGAATAATAGCTTTTCTGGAGATAGCACTCTTGGTTGGAATTTTATTTCTTTCAGAATTCTAAATATATGTCCTCATTTTCTTTGGTCTGTGAAATTTCTGCTGACAAATCAATTATTATTCTAATGGGGATTACATTATATTCAAATTGATGACTATCTCTTCCTGTTATCAGAACTCTGTATTTTCCTTGAATAGTTTACCAACTATCCTTGGAAAAGGTCATTTTCAGTTGAAACTACTGAGTATGTCCAATTTATGGACAACAGGCCCCTCATGCTGCCCTGGCCAGCTAGTACTACGGCCCCATAAAGTCATGAACCTTTGAAATTATTATATGGCTTCCAGTGACATTTTCATGAATCAGTCATTTGCATTTGAATGATGGCCATACAGGCAACAAACAAATGCTCTGAAGGAGAGGGCACAGAGTAGCCTTAACTCTATCTCTTGTGCCCACTTCATGAACTCAGTCCAGATGAAACCTACACATATCAAATGTTACACACGTGTGTAACTTGCCAAACAAAATGTAGCCATGATCAATGGCGACATTTCAACCCACCTTACAACTTTATGAGTGTGAAGATGGGCATTTTTTGTTATGGAGTAGACATGTAAGTTCTCTCATTTAATTATTAAACTTGGTTTTATAGTGTTATTTCATGACATAATTTAATAAGTTAATTATTAACAGAAGAAAATTGTTATTTGTATCTATTGACTATATTATATTTACATGTGGCCCATGACAATTCTACTTCATTTAATGTGGTCCAGGCAAGCCAAAAGATTGGGCACCCATGATGTAGACAGTAGGGGGCAGGAGGTGGCAGGGCCATGCAGCACTGGACGAGACTTTCACGGGTACCCAACCACAACCCTGACCCAGCAAAAGTGAAGAGTGTGTTTTCAGGCCCTACCAAGGGAGCACCAGCATCTCAAAGGCCTCTGGGAGAAGCTGTGATGTCAGTGCCATTGACCAGATAAGACAGAACTAGCAAAGTAGTAGAGGGCTCATGAGGAGGCCACCACGGCATTGGGGCTGCTTCCTTGACCTGTGGGCACAATGACTATCAGAGCCCTCTTTACCAGGTGACACTGTGAATAGCAGCTTGGTACTACAGTGGAGGGATTCAACAGAGGCACCTCCTCTGGACTGCTATGGAGCTGGGAAGGACCAGTATCCCCCCCAAACTGGGCTCCAAGCCCAGAAGCTCCTTGGGATTTTCCTTGGTGAGGGTAGTCAGTCTGCAGGATGCTGGAACTCACTAGAGCTATGTCGCTCATCTGCTCCTGGGAACATTGTTGACTCCCACATGCCAGCCATGAAGCTGAGGCCACAGTGGCTGGGTGGGTATTCTGTTTCCCACCCAGGGTTGCCTTCCAGGTCTCAGTGCTGTTGAGGATCCCTGGCCATAGTAGCTGAGTTCCAGCCCTCTCCCTCATCCTCACTTCTCCCCAAACAGCCTTTCCTGTGTGACTCAGTTCTTCTCGGCACAGAGCACCACTGCCCAGACCCTGGCATCTTCCAGAAGGCAGGTTTGGGCTGGGGCTTTACCATAATGGATGAGTGCTACAGAGGGTCAGTTTGTGGTGGAAATCAAGGTTTGAGTAAATTTGAGATACAAAATAATAAAATTATTTTAAACCACAGGCTAATAGAAAAATAACTTAAAGACAAAATAGAAATATGTAATTAAAATAATTATCCCTATGTACATCAGAAAAAAAAAACATTTTGTTGTTCACTTCATATACATTTGCCATTTGGAATAAATTGTGTTCTACCAGTTAGTTA
>PVIR01024722.1:0-25599 GCA_004026965.1 Petromus typicus | reverse complement strand
ATCCTCCTGCCTCTGCCTCCCGAGTGCTGGGATTACAGGCGTGAGCCACCACGCCCGGCACTGTGGTATGTGGTACTGGTTGCTGCTGGGTGTGGGTCTCCACACCCAGTATTGTTATGTGGTTACCGGGGAATCGAACCCGGGCCCTTGCACTTGCAAGACAGGCGCCGGAACCACTGAGCTAACTCCCTGGCCCCTTTCATGGCATATTTTGATGCTATATTAACTACACAAAAATTATCTTATATTTCCTAAGTAATATGACTAGTAATATTAAACATCCTTTCTTGTTTCTTTTAGTCATTTTTTCCTGAAATTATAGTCTTTCACTGATAATGTCTTATACTGATAACAGATACCAAGAGATGGCTATAATTTATTTCTTTTCACATATTTTAGGAATAGGCTGTAATATGATACTGATAAAGAACAGGTTATATATGGTGAAACTTGAGTGACTCATCTTTTTAATTTGTTTTCTCTTACTCCTCTCATTTAATCATCAAAACCTAGCCTATCAGGGCTGGGGATTTAGCTCAGTGGCACTGCACCCACCTCACAAGTGCAAGGGCCTGAGTTTGACTCTTGGAACCAAAAAAACCACCCTATCTTATCTATTTTGGAATTACATTTTTTTAAAAACAGAGTTTCACTGTGCAGCCTGAACTGGTCTTGAACTCACTCTGTAGGCTGGGCTGGCCACATACTCTCAGCTATCCTCCTGCCTCAGCCTCCCAAATCCAGGGACCAGAGACATATGCATCCATGCCCAGCTTGAAATTACATTTCTATCTAAAAACCTACCAGGTCTCAAATTGTAGTCTTATCCTCTTAGTGTTCAGTACTCATGTGATTATAATCTTCCTAAAACAAGTGCTTAAAATATGTTAGAGGCTTCACATCACCTTCAAAATAAAACCCAAGGCTGGGGATATAGTTCACTGACAGTGCTTGCCTAGCATGTGTCAGGCCCTGGGTTCCATCAAGAGCAACACACACACACACACACACACACACACACACACACACACACACTCCTAAGAATGACCTATACAGTCCATTCCACCTAGGGATTCTCATCTCCAGAGATTAAATTGCTCCAGATTATGTTCTCTCATGTTTGACATATTCTTCAGCCTAATGCATTTCTTTTCTAGCTTTTTCAGCCAGGCAAATTAGACTTAAGCTTGTGATTTTTTTTCTTAATACCAGTAATCGAACCAGGACCCTGCACTTGTCAGGCAGGTGCAACAGCACCGAGCCAAATTCCTGGCCCTAAGCCTCTGATTTTAATGAAAATATTTTTGATGTGTTTCCTAATTTTATTTTATTTATTTATTTATTTATTTTTTGTGGTACTGGGGGTTGAGCTCAGGACCTTTCACTTGCCAGGCAGGCGCAGTGCCATTGAACTAAATCCCAGCCCCAGTATATCTAGTTTGAATAAACCTTTAGGAGACACATTCAAACTATATTGAAAACATAATACCTGACATCAGTGAATCTAAATACCCTCACATCCACATAGGATGGAGATGCAGTACTAGACCTTTCTCTGTCAACCTTGAGTCTAGAAGGTGTCCACAAAAATAAGGCTGGGTGGGGATGTAACTAGCTTGGGGCAGAGTACTCGCCTAGCAGGTAGGAGACACCAGATCCAATCCCTAATGCCACCAGTTGGGGGAGCGCTGAAGTATATGAAACACTGGGCTGTTACATAATCTTTGGAATCAAATTGCCCTAAGCTAAAATTTTTTTAATTGTAGTATTAATACGAGGCAAAATATTTTTAAAGGCCTATCAGTTATTTTCCCTGGATCAGTGCAAAGGCTGTTTTTACATGGGTTTATTGATTTGTTAGATTTTAGAAGTTAAACTCTACAGAGTTTGTTTGGATACACTGACAAGAACTTTAGACTGATTCCATTTTCACAGTATTCTTGGTGAATCCCCACAGGTCTGATGATCATGTCTTAGACACCACTCTGGGCACCAGTAGCTGGGAAGAACAGGCTGGTCTCCAGACAGACACGAACCCACCAAGACAGTGGGTGTTTCTATCCTATATAGTAGGCTTCTAAGTAAGATTTCATTTCAAGAAAAGAGTCTGCTAATCCAACCTGTTTGTCTTACAGCTTGAAGTTTTACATAAACACATTAAATAAATTTTGCAGGGAAAGATATCAGCAAGAGTGTTTAGATAGAAGCTTTGTTCCAGATGCCTCCCCTGAATGCCTGATTTCTTCTACGCTCCATTATTCTCACTAGTGCTACTTCACGTGTGCATGTGCAGGTTCTACAAACAGCAGCCAGATGCTCCTAAAACTTACGCTGTATTACACACATCACGTGCTAGAATCCCTTACATGTTTCCCCATCTTATTTAGTAAAAGCCAGAAGTCCTTACAGTGGCCTGCAAGGCCCTCCATGGTCAGCACACGCCACTATTCAGCACCAATCCACGTCCTGCATTTTTCTCCTACCTTATTTTTTATCTTTATCTTCACTCACTGACCCCCAGTTCTCCTGACCTTGTGAGAATGTTCTTTTAAACAGCCTCAAACAGTAAAAGCTCCTACCTTGGGCCTTTGGACTTCCTATTAGCCTGGCCTAGAACATCTTCTCCCATAGTTCCACAAGGCTCAGTCACTTAGTCCTTCCAGGTCTTTACTAAAAGGACTAAATCCCAGGGATTTAGATTTTCCCAAGGAAGTCTTCTCTAATCATCTTCTATAAAATAACAACACACTTACTTTTTTTTTGTGGCACTTACTACGTTGACATATTTATGCATGTATTACCTGTCTCCCTTAGCTCCAACATAAGCTCTTCAAAATCTGGGGCTGTTTTTATATACTACTCAGTCCCTACCTCTAGAAGCAGTGGCATTTTGTAGGCATTTAAATGTTGTTTGTATTGTGCTTTCCTCACGATTTGTAAATATTTTCTTGTAGTGCCTATATGGGAAAATGGTAAAAGAGTAACTTAAGGCTCCTAAAAATGCGTATTTGCACAACTCTCATGAATTTGTACTATAGGCTCCCTAACAAGTAGTTCACTCTGATTCTGTACTGCAGTCTAGTAGGACTTGAAGAGGAGGCGATACAGTCAATACAAGGTCTTCTACCCTTCTCAGGGACTAAATTGTCCCTGAGAATTTCTTTCTTCCCCATCTCATCTCAAGATTCCTCTGTAGGGCCGGAGATATAGCTCAGTGAATCTGGCACCTGTCTTGCAAGCACAAGGGCCCTGGTTGATCCCCGGTAACCACATAACAATACTGGGCGTGGAGACTCACCCCAGCAGCAATCAGTACCACATACTACAGTGCCAGGTGTGGTGGCTCACGCCTGTAATCCCAGCACTCGGGAGGCAGAGGCAGGAGGATTGCTGTGATGTGAGTTGGAGGCTGAGCTCGGGGCCAGCCTGAACTACAAAGTGAGATCCTATTTCAAAAAGAAAAGATTCCTCTGTAAAAAAGATTAGGAGCCACTAGAATTGAGATGAACTAGATCTCAATCTTGGAACAAGCCTACTTTAAATCTCTATAAATTGCAGATAAAAACCAGATTGGAGGGCTGGGAATTTAGCTCAGGGACTTCCTGCCTGGCGACTGCAAGGTCTTAAGTTCAGTTCCCGGCACACCCCCCAAAATACACAAACCAGAAAGGAGCCAGGCGTGGTAGTGGACACCTGTAATCCAAGAAGCGCTCAAGGAGATAAGGCAGGAGGATCCACCTGAATTCAAGTCAGCTCAAGCCACACAGAAAGCTTCCCAATCAGACTTGAATATCGTGGGATATGGGTCTCGCTTTGTAGTTCAGACTGGCCCTGAGCTTACTAGGTAGCCTAGGCAAGCCTCAAATTCACAACAGTCCTCCTGCCTCTGCCTCCTAGAGTGCTACAATGACAGGCCTGAGCCACCACACCCAGCACTGTAATATGTGCTACTGATTGCTGGTGGACATGAGTCACCACAGCCTGCATTGTTGTATGTGGTAACTAGGGATTAAACTCAGGACCTTGTGCTTGCAAGGCAAGTGCTGGAACCATTGAGCTAAATCTCCAGCCTAAGGGATTTTTAATTTCAGTGACCCAAAGACTGCAGCCTATGGAATGTGTAATGACTGGAATCAGGCAAACACCTATACACATAATGGCTGCTAGTTTCTGACTGGCCTAAATCTTTCTAGTTTCTTTAGGCACATCTTTAAATTTTTTGGACACTGATATTTAGGGAGGTAGCTTCTTCTCCAAAGACCACCTAATAGTGAGAATTATGGTTATTTGCTAGATTTCTTTTGTAACCAAAGGCCTCTAGATTCTCAGTTTGTCTGGTCTACCTTGAACCCATACTTTAATGTGGTAAATTGTATGAATTATGGTGTAGGGAAGAGACAACATAGAAAATTGAAATGCACTATACAAACACTCCTTGGAGTTTTTTCAGTACTGACAGTCAATCACTAGATAAGATGACCCATTTACTGCGAAATTGTTCTATCTCACCACTGTCCTTTTTGACAGACACAAAGATCTATGCAAAAATCTGAAATGAATTCACAGAAGTAGATTTTACCCATGTGGTCCCACTACTGAAATAAAGGAAGCAGTTCCACTATTAAAATTCCAGGAAACAGTTACAGGGACCTAGAGGAAAACATAGTCCCATACACAGTCATATAATCTAGTAATTTCCCATTCATCCATAATTATTTTCACAAGATTGGCATTCAAAATATAACCAATTACATTATAACCTAAAACCCCACACAAGAATGTAGTCTGTTCATTTTCAGATGATAAGTTGTCGCCAAAGTGACCAAAGGTGGAGTCATTTCCCCCAGAGACATTCATCCATCCTATCAACAGCTCTTCACTGCTGAGATCAGTCAGAGGCTTTCTGCAAAGACTAGCTTGGACTCCTGGATCTGCTCTAGTTGATTTAAGATGAACTGACTTGCACTGATAAAGTGCTCAATGCAGTTCACAAAACAGGCCTTGGCCGACAGTCTGACTTTGGCCCTTGCTTATCTGTGCCCTTCTCCCAACAAAGTTTAGTCATCCGGTGCAGCAGCGGCCGGAAGTGCTGCTTCTGAGTCTCTGCCTCGGTGAAATGCTGCAGCTGTTGATCCACTGTGCTGCTGCAGGAAACAAGGAGGAGGAATCCATCCCAGCTCCGCCACGCTTGCCCAAACAGATTGTCACTTCATTTCTTTAAACAGCATTTCTCCACTTGAATACACATATGACAGAACAGGACACTTGAAAGTTGAAGAATCTTGAGATGGGGAGTTTATCTTGTTGTCACAAATGGTGTCCTCTTTCTTCACTTATTTAGTTAGCAGTGTTAAACATTGAACCCAGGGCAAGTTCTCTCCCACTGAGCTACATCCTCAGCTACATCCTCAAGTAGCTGTCTTTATAAGAAAGTGGCAGGTTGGGTAGGATGGCACAGGCCTGTAGTCCCAGCAGCTGGTAGACCAAAGCAGAAGGATTGTCACAAGTTCAAGGACAGCTTGGGCTACATAATGAGTTCAAGGCCAGTCTGCACAACACAGTGAGATTTGTCTTTAAAAAAAAAAAAATGAGTAGCAGAAGCTAGATGCTTCAGTGCTGGGACCATGAGCTGACAAAGGTAAGAAACACAATTCAAAGAGCTAGAAAAAGTCAGGAAATAGATTCTGCACTGGAGGCTCCAGAGAGAGCACAGCGCTCCCAACACCCGGATCTAGGGCCAGCGAGACTGGCTTGGAGACTTCCAACTTTCCAGAAGCAGCAGGGGGTAAATGGAGGTGTTTTAAAGCACAAAGTTTGCAGTGATTTGTTACAGCAATCATAGGAAACTAACATGCATGTCTTCTTCACTTTTGTTCTGCTCAGTAGCACATCTGAAACTGCAAGCTCAGAGCCGGGCATGCTGGTGCATAATCCCAGCACTCTTCGAGGCAGACCCAGGATCCAAGTTCAAGCCCACCCTGAGCAATTTAGTATCTTTGCCATCAAGTCCCAGTAGCTCATTTTAGACTCACTCTCTAATGTTGCATTTCTAGGGTTTTGTGTAATTTTCCCCCCACCTTTAATACTAAGATTAAACCCAGGGACTCAGAAATAGTAGGCAGCCAGAAACAAAAACCAACAAACAAACAACTGGGCTATTCTCCCTACCAATTGATAGCATGATCTACAGGGTCATCGAAATTAGCGATGACTATCCTGTTAATTGGTAAATATTTTATATCTTTGTCTCAATTATGTCAGGTGTAGGAGAATTTTCCTTTCACCATTCCTACTTCCTTTAAGGTAAAATAGATAGATACATACATACATACATACATAGATGATAGATACTGGGGATTGAACTCATGACCTTATGATTGTGAGGTAGATACTGGAACCACTGAGCTAAATCCCCAGGCTTTTAAAAATATTTTAAATAATGTTAAAAATGAGCATTACTTATTTTGCAAAATGAGAAATGTAGTTGATTGACAGGGCTACTATGTGAACATTCCAAATTTTTATCAGCTCAATTTCAAAAATCAGAATTCAGCATGGACTATAGCTGTAAGAGTTGAAAGTATGAAAGTTAGGAACTCGAGGGAAGAGATTCCATGATGGGAGATGACACCCCATTAGCGAAGCTAGTTCACATATCGGCAGCAGCTTTGCACCAAGGAAAGGTCACAGGATAAACCACACAAAAACTTATATTGATAGATTCTAGGCCTTTCTCACCCATTCAGAAGTGTCCATAGCCACAAAGTGTGTGGCAGGCAGAGGTGTTCCGGGGGCCTGGCAGAATGTGGTCTGACAGATATTTCAGGTGGATTTGCACAGAGCAGACCTAGGGTGATCTCATTTCCAATTCAGATCAGGTGCACTAGAGCTGTGGAAAATCAGTGACTTAACATTCGTGAAATTTCCTAAGACTTGTATTCTCATGTGGGAGGACTGTGAGAAGTGCGGGCAGAGGGCTGGGGTAACAGATTGTATTTTCTAAAGGTGGTCCTGACAATATCCCTTGTGTCACACATAGTTCACAAGGGGACTTTGGCACGCTTCCTTGAGGATCAGTGTCTACCTCCACTTCCTTTAGATCTAGGTGGCTTAGAGTGGCAGGCCACCGATGTGGGCGTGGGCATCTGATTGCCCTGAGGCCACCTTGCTGACACAGTTTAAACCAGGCAGCTCCTGTGGAGTCTACACTGGGGGAGGGAATTTGCATTTTTTCTTTTTTCAAGAATCAAAATTATTGTTTTTTTGTTAGTACAAAAATTTAAGTTATTAAGATAAAATTTATAAATAATAACTCTAATTAGATAAGAGTCTAAGTTCCAGCATTTTTGTTCCAGAATTTTTCAAATATTGTCTTTTATATTTCTATGCTTATTTATCAGTTCTATTCACTTTTTCAAACACTTACGAACAATTAAGACTTAACCATAAAACCCTGAGTGGCAGCGCACACCTGTAATTTCAGCCCTCCAGCAGTCTGAGGCTGGAGAATTTCAAGTTGGAGCCCAGCTTGGGCAGTTTAGTAACTTTAGTGAGACCCAATCTCAAAATGAGTAAAAAATTTTAAAAGGGCTACGTGTATCCAAAGCTGAGTGCCGCAACCCCTAGTACCACTAAAAAAAAAAAAGACTTAACTATGTCCTGTTGGTTGTCCTCCCCAGCGTTGCTCTGTGTGTTACGGTCTGTTGTGTTCTTTATTCTGACCCATGTTTACGTAGCAGGGCTGTGCCTGGCACACTCAGATGTACATATGATATCCACACTGACAGCAGGAGAAAATACACTCTTGGATAGTTGATGGAATCTTTGTTTAGTTTGGAGTAAATCTACTGTCACTTTTAACTTAACCTTCACCCTCTCATGGCCTTTGCCATGGTGGCTTCTGGGAGTGCTGAGGACAGGGGTGGCTGTCTTTGTGCTGACCCAGGATGGTCCAGAGACCAGCATCTGGTGCAAGTGACAAGATCCGCCTGGCCGTGGAATCCGCTGCTGTTGGCCCCAGCATCCCCACTGCTCAACCTTAGTCAAGCTGGCTGGGGCCTCTCAGCAGACTGCATCCCCTTGCCGTGGACCCTGCATGCTGCTACAGTGTGAACCTTCACGTCTGCTGTTCCTTTCTGGCTTTCCTCTCTCCCCCATGCCCTCCCTCTCTTTGTTTCTGGCTCAAATCCTTGCTGGATGCAACCACCTGGGACACTTCTGGTTTGAAGCCTCCTGTACGTGAGCTCCCTCCCTGTCCGCCTGGATGGTTTCCGCCATACCAGGAGTGCACAGTTCTGAACCAAGACGAGAAATAATATGTGTGCCTGACCTTTCCAACCTGCCTCTTTCTCCTCGTTAGTCAGCTTTCTATCACTGTGACAAAACTTTGAGAAAACCAATTTAAAGAGAGAAATAATGATTTTGGCTCCTAGCTCCCGAGAGCTCTTCTCTTGGTCAATACAGTCACCTCGGGGCCTGTGGTATGTGGTGTGTCACAGGGGTGGGAATGTGTGGTGGAGGGGGCTGCTCATTTCATGGGGCCTCAGGAGCAGAAAGAGAGACACAGGAAGGACCAGGACCCCAATATTCCCTCAAGGAATATCCCAGTGACCCAAGGTCCTTCCACAAGGCCCCTCTTTCTAAAGACTCTGCCATCTCCTGACAATGACCAGACCTTCAAAACCTGGCCCGTGGAAGGTGGGTAAGACTCAACCCACAGCACACCCACCCCCTTCCTACACCCTTCAGGGCCTGCGGAGTTGGGTTTCGCTCCCTCAGGACAGAGCTGAGTGTTTCCTCTCCACAGGCATTTCCTCTAGGTCGGACCCTGGCGTAGGAACCCCAGCCTTAGGAGAGCGATGTGGGATTTTTTTATACTGTGAAATAAATGCTGGTTTTTGAGTTGATAGCTGATTTTTATATTGGGACCACAGTCTTGTTTAAAAATAAGACTTACTAAAGATGGAAATAATTATAAATCCAAAGGAGTCTTCAAAATTTGTCTAAGAAAATCCTTTGGCTGGATTTCTAAACTTCGTTGAATTTAAAGTAGGGTCCATTCCATTATTTTGTGCTTCTATTTAGTTTTTCTTCTTTTGTGATTATGTTCCCAATTTCCAAGAATTCCTTTTGTTCTTTCATTAGTCTTCTAACAGGTTGGGGGGGGTTGTTGTGGTAAAGTACATGTAACATAAGATTTAGCATTTTAACCATTAGCATACAACTTGTTGCCATTAAGTCACAATTATGTGTAACCATCACTACTAGCTGTACCTAAAATGTTTTCATCACTTCCAAGAAAAACCCGTTAAAGGGCCAGGGGTTTAAGCTCAATGGTTCTGGCACCTGTCTTGCAAGCACAAGGCCCTGAGTTCAGTCCCCCTACATAACACAATGCCGGGTGTGGTGGCTCACTTGTAAACCCAGCACTCAGGAGGCAGAGGCAGGAGGATTGCTGAGTTCAGGGCTGAATTCAGGACCAGCCTGAACTACAAGGCCTGAACTACAAAATAATAATGATAAAAAAGGAAACAAAGCTTATGTATACAGGGGGGAGGGGGTTACAGGGTGGGGGAAGGGGAAAAATGAGAATCAAGTCATGTCATATTCTGGCACACACTCTCAGTGTTGAATGCGATGATGATGTGTATTCATAATGTACCAATAAAGATTTGAATTTTTTTAAAAAAGAAAAGCTCATTAAACTATAACTTCTCCATCTTTCCAACCTCCAGCCCTGGTAACCTCTACAGCACTCTGTTTTCTTCTCTATGGATTTGCCAATTCTAGATACTTCATACAAGCAAAACCATGAGTCTCATTATGTCTTATTTCACTTTCAGCGTTTTCTGTATTCATCCACATTGCAGAATCATGTATTAGAATCTCATTTGTTTTTGTTTGTTTTAGTTTTCTGAGACAGGGTCTCGCTTTGTAGTTCAGACTGGCCCTGACCTCACTATGTAGCCCAGGCTGGCCTTGAACTCGCAGCAATCCTCCTGCCTCTGCTTCCCAAGCGCTGGAATTACAGGCATGAATCATCATGTCCGGCTAGAATCTCATTTTTTAAATGATAAATAATACTCCATTGCATCATACACTATATTGGCTGCACCAAGTTGTTTTTAACGAATACAAGATGCTGTCATTAATATTACTGATGATATTAATTTGCATATGTTAAACACATTGGTTTGTATGTCTTAAGTATCTTAAGAATAGCTTACCTACTTTTTGCAGCCAGTTCTCGGTCCTCATTTCTAAGGTGGCTCCTGTCGGTCATTTGCACTTGGGAGGGGGTGGAAGATGATATGTCGGAGGCTGGTGTAGGAACCCTCTGTAGATCCATCCGGTCCCCACGTTTTCCCAGAGCCACATCTTAGCAGAGTTAGTGGCGGGATCTCTGGATGCTGTAGGATGCGATGAGCGCAGTTCCTGAAGAAACCACCAGGAGGCGCCCAGGCACAAGGCGAAGGGTGGCCACGGGTCGAGCAGCATGTGAGTCGGAACCAAGAGCGCCTGTGGCTCAGCTCCTTCGTCCACTGATGTGGGGAGGCCAGATGTCGAGCACAATTATTTTTTCCCAGCCTCCTGTCCTCTAGCTGCAGAAGTAGCTGAGTTACGGTAGTGGCTGGAATTTGCTGGGTCCCTGAGCCCCACCCTCTCGCTTTTGCAAACTCCTCCTCACGATTTAGAGAACAACGCGGTGGCCAGCAGTAGCATAGCTGGCCCTGCAGCCTGGGGCGCTGAGCCCCCCTCCCGCACTCCTTTAGGGAGAGTGCTCAGCCTAACTAAAAACCATAAATTTCCTCAAATTTTCATTCTCTTTGATGTCATTCTCTGCAGTTCAGTTTTTGGTTTGCTAGAAAAGATAGGTTTAAAAAACACCACTGTAATTCTATGTGTTCGTTCCCATGGATTTGGGGGGAAAAGAGAGGCAAGTGTGAGATAGTCTTTCCTGAGACTAGAAGACAGTGGGGTCATACTTGACAAGATTTTAAAATTCTACTGCTGTATAGTTTTCTGCTTCTCTACTTTTATTCTTTCATACTGTTTTGCTATTTATGAAAATTGGTACCTAATGTTCTATCACGTTCTACATTCCCTGGTTGATTTGAATCTTAGTTGAATCTTTTCATTTGTGATTGTATTGTCTGGATGGGTTGTGATATGGATTATAAACAGCAGAAATTACGTATTTTTTGAACCAAGAAAGCTATTCAAAACTAATCTACATGTACCGTGTACATACTGCTGGGTGGACTGAAATTAAAGCTCATTTTTGTAGATGCTGAAAAAACAACGTTGTCCACCAGGGGGAGCAATAGACTATGTCTGAAGATTTGGTTTTAGTTTTTAGAGAGCTGATTCTGTGTCTTCTTGTGCCACTTAACACCTGACTTTCACGATGGCAGATTCGGTGAGAGTCATGGGACTAGCCAAGCTGAGGCAGGAAGACTGCACAGCATCTGATAACAGAAAAAGCGAGATGTAGGGCTGACTTCAGGGGTAGACAATTCTAAGTCTTGTGCTTTGCTCACCCTCTGGAACTGGCTTTATTGATTGAAAATCTCTCCAAACTTAGCAGCAAAGTAGCTGCAGCAGCTCTGGCCTCCCCGACTTCTGGATTTCACCTCAGCGAAGCCCAGACACCTAATGTCTTCAACAGAGTCCAGGAGTTGAGTGTCTTGGTTCTCCTTGGCTATCTTTGGTCAAGTGTCCATCTCTGTCAGGGGCAGAGTGGTAGATAGGTGAAGCTTGTGTCATGCAGGGTGGTGAGTGGAGCCAGCTTAACCAGATGCCAAATACTGATAGGACTACAGGGAAGCCAGGCTGCACCCCTGGGGCCTGGTGAGACTCCCTGGCGGCCCTCAGAACACAGGCAGAGCAGAGAGGCTGAGGCACAGGCAAGAGAGTGGGACTGTGGAAACAGGGCACAGGTCTGGATTTTGGGGTCGGCTTGAGACAGCAGGAAAGTTCCCTCCCCAGTACACTGCACTGGTGACTACAATTACAATGAAGGGATTCTTTAAAAGTCATAAACCCACAGGGACATGAAAAACAGGGAGGGAAATGAAAACATGCAAAAGAGGTAGACATTCTGGAAAGTATGAAGAGGATAGATGAGCAAGGATTGTCCAGCAGAGGAGAGAGACACAAGCCAGGCACTGGCGTGTAAGGATAGGTGTCAAAACCCAGCACAGCCCAGAATCTTTGGAATTGGGAATAGCAGGTATTTTCCTTGCTCACTGCTGGGAAATAAAACACTCCAGTTTTTCACGGCTTGAAGCAATAACTATTTTCATTTCATAACTCAGCAGGGGGTCACCTGGACAGTTCTTTTGCTCCATGTGATGCTGGCTGAGGCATCCCAGGGGCCTCATGGGTGTGGCGGGCAAACTGGCACTGCTATTTCTGGGCAGCTCAGCTGGGTGTTCAGTGGAGGAATTCTGTACATCTGTGTAGTTCTCCATGTGGCCCTGTTTCTCTGAGTATAGTAACAAAAATGAGCTGAGGCTCTCCTCCAGCCTTGTCATTTCCCTGAAACAGCTAATTATCAATAAAGGTATTATCACAAGGCCTGTTTACACAAGACAGTTGAACCTTAGCAGCAAGGTCCATGTCATATGGATGTCTGGCGGTGGAGATAATCTGAAAAACTCTGACCGAACAAGGGCTCACTGCCCAAGGCCCAGAGGGGCCAATACTATGACTGCAGTTTTTGAGAAATGAAAGAGCTTTAGTAGAGGTCATTCTGCAGTTACTGACAGGACCCCTCACTTCTTATCTAGGTCTGTGAAGCCTCTTTTCTTCTGGTCTGTGGCAGTTAATCGTGATTGTCAACTTCAGAGACACCTGGCAGATTAGCAAAGCACATTTAAGTATATTTAAGGGGGTCATGGAGGTGTGACCTCTGGCCCTCTTACCTGCTCTCTGCATTCCTGAGCCATGAGTTGAGCAATTTTCCTCTCCCATGTCTCTGCCATGATGTTTCTGCCTTGGATCCAGCCACCTATGGACTGAATCCAGAAACTAAAATAAACTTCTCTTCCTTTATGTTGCAGGTTAGATATTTTGTTTCAGTAATGGAAAGCTAATCAATACACACTTTTTGGAGACTCGTAGTTCCACTGGTCTTTCAAGATCATTTTGAGCCAGGTCTATTGCTATGAGCTTATGTCTTGAAAAACAACTTGAACTGTTTATTGTAAACACCATGGAAGTTTTCGTCTTGTGGCTTGGTTTCGGCATCATAATGAAAAGATATTGGCAGGCTATCAGACTCCTACTCAGCCCCTATCCATGAGTTTAGTCCACCTAGACTGATCAGAGCTCATGAATGGACTGTCTTTCAGAGCAGTGCCACTTGGGAACGCACAGTTCCATTTGGCTTTGTCAAGTTCCAAAAACAGGACCAAGCTCAGCAACACCTGGCTTCACCCTTTCAAATATATTCAGTAAAATTGAACTAAGAACCAATGTCATCGCTTACTCCGATGTGCATTGTTGCTCGTGGTATATGGCACACTGCTATTGCTTCACAGTTGCAGCCTTGGTCTTGAGACCTCTGTATCAGGTAGGTAGAAAGAAAAGAAAAGAAGATGAGAAAGAATTGTTCAGCTGTGCCAGCATCCCTTGCCTGCTTTCTCTAGGTTCCTCTGAGATGTGGAGGATCTATAGGATGCAGGATCTATCCTTGGCCTCCCTTAGGCTGAATGTAGCACCCACTCATGAAGATGTGTGACTAGTCTTTTATCCCTTTATTTCCCCCACTTTAGACTTCAAATACTTCAATTTCCCATTCCAATTCCTATGAAACCATTATTCTGAGAAAGGGGCAATATTCCCGTTGTTCTGAAGAAAAGCATTCTAAATTGATATGGTCCTGTCTTAAAGCTTTAATAATACTTTAAGCATTTGCATCTAGTACAGTCAAGCAAGGACTAGTGCAGAGTGTCTGCTCCTATCAGTGCCGATCTGTAGCTTCCCGAGGCTATTGACATTATCTAACTTGCCAGCTATATGAGGGGCCTTCCCCAGTGGTGACCTTCCCATAGTGCTCTGGTGACTCTTTTATTGCTAACAGAAACATTCTTATTGCTGTGACAAAGTATCTGAGAATAATTTAAAGGAGGAAAGAATAATTCGGGCTCATGGCTCCAGTCCAGGTCAACTGGACCCTTTCACAGTTCCACTGACCTGCCTAACTCCAAGGCCAGCCCGTCATCCACCACCCAGGAACTGGGACAGTCAGTTGTAGGCTCAAACATGGGATCAGAGCTGATTGTTTATACCTTCTTTAAGTCAAGGTGATGATCTTCCAGACATAGTGCTCTCTGTTCACCTTGCAACTGTCATCGTTGACACTTTTTGCGGGTCCATAAGGAGCTGCTTAGAGGGTGTAGCCAAGAGGCCCAAGTGGCATAGGACCCATCAGTGCCTCAGACGGTTCCAAAACAACCCTAAGGGGAAAGAGTACAACTGTTCATGAGTTACTTCTTATATTCTTCTGATAGGATGTTCCTGCATAAACCATCTCCATTTTGTTATGGAACTCTTTGGAAACTTTCCTTATTACAGCATTTTCCCAAAAGCACTCAAGATATTATGTGAATTTCAAGTTCCCAAGTGATTTAATGTCCTTCAGTCATAATTGTAGTTTCAGCTCATGTTCAACAGCAAGCTTATAATTGCCTTTCAGTGGGAAGTTTCCGGTCCCAAATCCCAAAGGGTCATTGCTGAACTTTGTCATAACCCAAGTCTGCCCTCCATGTAGAGCTATTGGATACAGACTCTGCTACAGCTTCTAATATGGCGTTAATTAAAGTGGGACTCTTTTTGTTCACCAGCCACTCTATATTGTTTCAAATGAACAACTTGTGTAGGCTTGACAATTCTATTGGTCATGCTATTTAGCATGATCGATCAATATTGGCAGAAGGGAAGATTTACTTGCCTTTTGTTTTACAATTCAAGGTAGGGAACATATTCTCCAGCCAAACACAATGTCCATTCCCACAGTATCCTCAGGTAAAAGGAGACCAACCCCTAGTATCACAAAACTTACAATTTTCATTCAAACTTTGCACTTTAATTTCATCAACTGTTAAATTCCCATGTGCTCCAAATCTAACTACAGCTCCTATTAGAACTTCCCAGAAGGTTTTGGAACCACAGTGCATGGATTTTCATGTAGAGGAGTCCAGGAAATGTCACTTTTCCATTACTTTCTGAGACTACATTACTTTCTGTGCATATGGTCTTGGGTACCCAGCCAGGGAGAGCTGGGAGTGAGGCTCTTTCAAAAGCCTTGCCTTGATTAGAATGTGGGATCATGTCTCAGACAATAATACAACATATTTGTGTTTCTTGTCACACAAAATTTGTTAACGCAGTGGTATTATGCAGTCTTTTTATTTATAGCTCTGGCTTTTGACTGTTACAAAGACTTCCTTGCAAAATCTGTGTCGCCACTAGAGTGGGCATGTACTCCGATGAATCTCAGCTTGGCAGGGGAGAAGGGCTCCTGGAGATGCCCTTTCCTTTGGGAGAGATCTGTCTTTTAACGATGATTTTTATCTCCCCACAGAGCCCACTTCTGGCAGCTCTACCCTCGGACCTTGGCCCTGGTCTGGGTACTACAGTTTTTGGACACACATACAGTTCTACTTAGCTGGAGGTGCTGACAGCTCCAGGTAGGCCTAATGGTCATACCCAGTAGTCCTTGTGGTCTATGAAATGCCCAGGGTTGGCCAGTGACTGGACAGAAGGTGGACATGGGCAGCAGCTCTGATACAGTGCCCTGACTGTCCAGTTTCCCCAGGGCTTGGGCATGGCTCTCAAGGATTGGGTCTTCCGCCCACAAGCCTCCTACTCTTGCCAACTCTCCTGCCTTTTCTTCTCACTACAGATTCCGGGGGGCTTTGAAGTCAAACTCATCCCCAGGCTGCTATCGACCACCTGTCATTTCAGCTGCTTAAGCCACAATTACTGGGCTTCCTCCACTTGACCTGTAATTGAATTTCCCTGGGAACTCAGAGACAAGATTGATTCAGCCTAATTGAGTCAAAGATCGACTCTTCACGCCATTCATCTCGTCCTGCTTTCTGCCTGGGGCTCTCTGAGCCAGGGCTCTCAGATTTTCACAGTGTTTGTTTAAATAGTCAATAATCAACTGACACTTTATATTTTATTTTTTGCAGTACTGGGTATTGAACCCAGAACTTTCTACATACACCCTCAGCCTATTTATCTATTTGTTTTTGAGGAAGGGTCTTGCTAAATTTTCCAGGAAGCAACAACACACCAGCTCCTACCTCAGCCTTCTATGAGCTGGAATCACAGTCACTTATTGTGACGCCTGCCAGGAAACTTGTTTTTAAACTCGGGCTCTTTTCATGTGAGTGTTCAAATATAATTTTAAGAAAAAAAATAAAAATACAGTCTTTTTTCAAAAGCAAGTTAGGAAATGAGTAAAAAGTCAACTTCCAGAAAGTCAGTAGCTTGTTCTTTTTTGAAATTTTCTTGCTATGACTCAATAATAAAATGACAAATGGAGTAGGAGTGGGAAAGTGTTGACCGGTGTATTAAATTGCTACAACTTCTAAAGTGGAAATTTAAAACTATCCTTTGGGAAATTAAAGAGAATATCAGAAAATGGAAAGACGTCCCTTCCCTTGCTCCTGGGTAGGAAGAAACAATATCATCAAAATGGCCATACTGCTGTAACTACTTTATAGATGCAATGCAATCCCAATCAAAATCCCAACAGCATATTTCAGAGAGCTAGAGAAAATAACCCCAAAATTCGTTTGGAACTATGAGACCTACAATAGAAAAAGCATTTCTAGGCAAGAAGATCATGGCAGAGGACATCACAATCACCAACTTGAAACTATACTACAAAGCCAATGTGATAAAAACAGCATGGTACTGGCAAAGAAACAGACCTAAGGATCAGTGGAACAGATTAGAAAACCCAGAAACAACTCCAGATGTGTCAAGCCACCTCATCTTTCACAAAAGAGCCAAACACCCTCAATAGAGGAAACACAACCTCTTTAACAAATGGAGCTGGAAAAACTGGGTTTCAACATGCCAAAGATTAAAGCTAGATCTATCTCTTTCTCCATTCACCAAACTAAAATAAAAGTGGATTAGAGATCTAAATATTAAAACAGAAATACTAAACCTGTGGAAAATAGGTTAAGTAGAACTCTTGAATACATTGACATAGGGAAAGACTTTATGAACAAAACCTCAGTAGCATGGGAACTAGCAGAAAGAATCAATAATTGGGACCTCATCTAATTACAAAGCTTCTGCACAGCAAGAGAAACCACCAAGAGAGTGAAAATATAATCTATAATATGAGAAAAAATTCTTATCAGCTGTTTCTCAGACAAAGGGCTACTATCTAGAGTATATAAAGAGCTTAAGATTTAAAGAGCCAATTCAAAAATGGGCGTCTGAAATGCACAGACATTTGTCAGATGAAGAAGTCAAGGCAGCTAAGAAGCATAGGAAGAAATGTTCAACATCACTGGTCATTTAAAACATGTAGATGTAAACAACACTGAGATTCCATCTCACTCCACAAAGAATCACTGCTATCATGAAATCAACCAGCAACAAATGCTGGTGGATCTATGGGGAGAAAGCAATACCTCTCCACTGTTGGTGGTGGATATTCCTTTAAAAGCAAAGATTAGAGGTCCCATTTGGCTCTACTATTCCCCTCCTAGGTATACATACATACATACATACATACATATATATATATACACACACACATATATATATATATATATGAGGGAATTTAAAAAGTCATGCCACACAAATATGTGTGCACTCATGTTTATAGTAAATCAGTTTGTGATACTTAAATCTTGGAAACAACCCAAATGCCCATGAACAGGAGACTGGATTAGGAAGATATGGGTTGATTTTTTTTAACTATATAAAATAAAGTATTACTCAGCCATAAAGAATAATAAATTCAAGTCATTTATACTCAAATGGATGTACTTTGAGGTCATATTCATAAGTGAAATAAATAGGACCCCGATGTGGAAATGCCTTATCTTTTTTCTAATATGAAAAACTGAAGGTGTAAATGAATGTCAAAATGTATGATAGGTAATGTGAAATAGGAAGAAAACATGCAAGAGGAAGAGAGAAAGGATGGGTAGGGGAAAGGAAAGAAAAAAATTGATAGTTAAACAAAAAAGGAAATGAAGCTCAAAAACATAGAGGTAGGGGTTGTAGGGAGGGCAGGGGAAAGTGGAAAAATGAGAATCAAGATGTGTCGTACAAGTACAAATTCTCGATGTTGAATGTGATCATAATGTATGTATAAAATATGTATGTATGTAAAATCAGTTTAAAATTTTCCTTTGGTGGTATGGTTCTGTCTCAACTATTTTTCCAACTTGTGTGAATACCATAGATAGACTTCAAAGACAGTGCCTATCTAAGACAGGAGAAAGTCGATGCTCTGGACACTTCTGACACCAAAATATATATGAAATATCTCTGGCATTAGTGATTATAAATAACTATTTCTATGAGTGATTGAAAACAAGAAATGAAAGATAATTCCAAATGGGTCCAAATGCTGCAACTACAACGGTGGAAGACCTGGTTCTGCTTTCACCGGATGGCACCTGGAACTCAAGAGCGAGGGGAGAAGCGAGAGCTTTATTGGCAACAAGCTAGCAGGGGGAAGCCCAGGCCTTTGTCCAAATGCCAGATGGTCAAGTGCCACAGAAGCAGAAACCCTAAGGAATTTCTGGGGAATCCAACATTGGCCGTAGCCAGAAAGGCGTCAGAATGGACATTAATTCTTGCAGCAATCAAGTCTTTTTTCTTCTCCTTTTTTTTCTCAGTACTGAGAATTCAGCTCATGACCTTGCCCTTTGCCAGGCAGGTGCAGCACCGCTGGGTAAATCCCCAGCCCAGCAATCAGTCCTCTTGATATGGTCTTATTGTTCACAGGTCACCATACATTCTTGTGAACCTAAAGAAAGATTATCGACTAGGTCGATAACTGGTATTTCTCTTTAATATCTTCCCTTGTTTTTTTTCAGGCAAGGCTGGCTTTAATGATTAATTATATGGAGAGTGAGGCAAAACAGAATGGTTAGAAGAGAAATAACAAAGAGATGCACTCAGAAAGATGAAAATTCTCCCGAATCAATTTTGTGTTGTATTTTGTTTCTCTGATACATTCATTTATCTCCAGCAATTTTGAGATGATTTTTATTTCATTTGCAAAATACGATGTTTTATTTCTTCTCTTTTATGTATAGCTTTGTCAGAATTTTTAGAGCTAAGTTAAATAGGGTTGATAATATGTCTTTGTCTTGTTTCTATTTTAAAAAGGAATAATTTATGTTTCTCCATTAAGTATAATTTTGACTTTTAGCTTTCAATAAAGCCTTTTTGCTGTGCTAAAAAGGCAATCTTTTATAGCTTCTCAGAAAACTTTCAGTAAAGAAGTCTCTTTAGGCATCTGGAGAATGAGTTATATGCATTTCTATAATTTTTTCTAATAATATTTTGTTATGCTGACACTTGAGCTTGAATGCAATAAAAACTAGAATGTTTAAGAATATTTATTTTGGGCTGGGGATTTAGCTAAGTGGTTCTGGCACCTCCTTTGCAAGCACAAGGTCTGGAGTTCGATCCCCAGTAACCACATACAGCAATCAGTACAATGTCAGGCGTGGTGGCTCACACCTGTAATCCCAGCACTTGGGAGATAGGAAGATTGCTGAGTTCATGCCTAAGTTGAGGACCAACCTGAACTACAAAACGAGACTTTGTCTCAAAAGAACTAAACTAAAAAAAAAAAGTTTCTTTTATATTCTAATTGCTAAAATTTTCCCTAGAATTTTTATATTTCTGTTAATGCATGAGTACCATATACATTTCTTTTTAATTTTTTTTGTTAGATGTGTGATTGAAATCTATTTCATCAAAGGAACTGATACTTATAAAAAAGGCAATATACATAACAATAAACATTTTTTAAAATCCAAATCTCACTAGGAGAAAGATGCTAAATAAAGGCCAAATGAGGTACAAAAATTGACAGCCAGGTTTATCCCAGTTCATAACAAAAGACATGTTCTTCTCCTAAGACAAATTCTTTTTTTTTTTTTTAGGTTTTTTGAGACAGGGTCTCGCTTTGTGGTTCAGGCTGGCCCTGAGCTCAGCCTCCAACTCACATCACAGCAATCCTCCTGCCTCTGCCTCCCGAGTGCTGAGATTACAGGCATGAGTCACCACGCCTGGCACTGTGGTATGTGGCACTGGTTGCTGCTGGGCCTGAGTCTCCACGCCCAGTATTGTATGTGGTTACCGGGGATCGAACCTGGGCCCTTGCACTCAAAAGACAGGCGCCAGAACCACTGAGCTAAATCCCCGGCCCCAACATACTCATCTCCTAAACCAGTACAACCTTTAAAATATAAAGTCCAGGAAATCAGAAAAGGAAAAAAGATAGTGAACTACCTTTCCGCATCTACCAGAGGGGCTAAAACAAAAAGGAGCAACAAATATTGGTAAAGTGGGGAGTAACTGGCACTCTTACACACTACTGATGAGCATATAAATGAGTTTAACCACTTTGGAGAAGATTTCAATGATTATTTACTAAAGCTAAACATCAACTCACCAGCCTTTAAAGAAAACCTTTAAAGAAGAATGAATGTATTTCATTCATACATATATACTTGCAACTGAAATGAATGCGTGTGTCCACCAACAGAACTGTACAAGAATGTTCACTGGCGCTTTATTTGTAGTGACTCCAAATTACAATTCAAATGTCTACTCAAAGCAAACAGGTAAGTTGGGTACATTCTCCCAAATAACTGAACACGAGTTAAAAAAAAAGAATAAATTACCGAAAGATATAACAATGTAGCATAGACAAGGTTACAACAAAGAAGCCAGGCACAAAAGAGTGCATACTGATGATTCTATTACAAAGAAGTTCAAGAATAGACCAAAATATTCATTGGTGACGGTAACAGAGCTGACTGCCGGAACGTGAGTGAGCCTTGACTGGGCAGGGACACCAGGGGACTTTCCAGGGTGCTGGAAATAGAAACGTTCTATTTTGGTGTGAAGAGCTGCTTCTTGTATATTCACAGAGGTAAAAACTCATCAGTCTTAAGATTTAAACTATTCTTAGGGTTTGGTGGTGAACATCTGTTATTAGCTACTCAGGAGACCAAGGGAAAAGGATCACAAGTTCAAGACTAGCTTGGGAAACTTAATGAGACCTTGTCTCAAAATGAAAAATAAAAAGGGGTGGGATGTAGCTTAATGACAGAATGTCTTTGGGCTTAATTCTGACAGAGAGAGACAGCAACAGAGAGAGAGAGAAGGAGAGAGAGAGGGAGAAGGAGAGAGAGAGAAGGAGGAGACTGGAGGAGGAGGAGAAGGGAGAAGGGGAGGGAGAGGAGAGAGAAGGGCAAGGGAGAGGAGAAGAGGAAGTACATATCTTTTAATTTTTAACCAGAACAAATAAACAAACAAATATCCACTTGTAGGACATTACCCTGAGAAAATAAATGAGGATCCTACCAGCAAGATTTTGTTCCTGTTTTTTAGACAGAGACTTTGTGTAATTCAGGCTCAGCTCTAACTTGCTGTCTGGCTGCCTCAGCCTCCTCAATACCGGAATACAGGTATGTGCCTCTTTGCACAAAGATTTCTTACCAGAGATGTTTAATGCAACAATAATGTTATATGAAAACCTTTGAAGAAATCTGTTGCCCCAGACTAAGGGCCTGTTCACAAAGAGTTAAAAACATCAGTTATTTATGTTATGTCATCCATGTGAACTAATATTCTATAGAAATAAGAATTTCAGTGGATGATGGTGCCTAATGGCCTGAAATAAATATTTATATGTATAAGGCAAATTTATATTGAACTAATAAATAGTATAAATTAAAGGTACAGAAAGAACAGTATAACAAGTGTGAGTCCAATTATGTAGAAAACAAAAATGTAAAAGCATGGGGGAGGCAGGAAGAGATGCTAGACTATGTTATTCTTGGCCCTGAAAGTATATACATGCAAATGTTTTCCACTAGTGTCTTCCTTTCCTACTATTAAACTTGGAACATGGGGATAGGCATAATGGCACAGAGCAGCCTGCAGGTTGGGAGGATGAGGCAGGAGGATCCCAAGTTCAAGCCCAGTCTGTACAGTTTAGCAATGTATGCAAAACCTTATCAGAGACCTCTTAAAAAAAAGAGAGAGAGAGAGAGAGAGAGGTTAGAATATATCTCAGTGTGGAGTCTTGAGTACCAGAAAAATAATGACTAAAAAAAAGGTAAGTCATTGATACCTACACTGAACTTGCCTCAAAGCTCTCCAAAATCCCAGCCTGCTTTGTGACTCTGCTTTCTGAGGTTTAGGCAGACTAGTTCAAGAGGTTTGATAGAAACTGCTTGACTGTAGTGGCTATTTAAGACTAAATCTTCAGTGGGAACTGGTGTTCTCAAATTCTACCTAAAACATTAAAAAGACTCAACTTGGGCCAGGGATATAGCTCAGTGGTTCTGGCACCTGTCTTGCAAGCGCAAGGACCTGGGTTCGATCCACGGTAACCACATACAGTACTGGGCGTGGAGACTCACTCCAGCAGCAACCAGTAGCACATACCACAGTGCCGGGCGTGGTGGCTCACGCCTGTAATCCCAGCACTCGGGAGGCAGAGGCAGGAAGATTGCTGTGATGTGATTTGGAGGCTGAGCTCAGGGCCAGCCTGAACTACAAAGCAAGACCCTGTCTCAAAAAAATAACAACTTATTGCTAGTGTTAGAAAAACTTTTCTCCACCTACTTTTTTCTCCTTTTACAATTTTTTGTTAGTACATGTTTGCAGTACATGATTACATTTCTTATATAGTGTTAGTTTGTGTACATATCTTAATTTCTTTTTAATCTTCTTTTTCTCTTCTCTTTCCACTCCTTCCATCTCTCAATTTCCTTCTCCTTTGAGAACGATCTGTTTCGCTACTTCCCATTATCTATCTTTTATTTTGCTCATTATTTATAATTTGGGTTTTTCATATAAGAGAAATGATGTGATATTAAAGCCTATGTATGATTTATTTCACTTAACATTATGGTTTCACTCATTTTTCTGCAAATGACTCAAGTTTATCTTTCTTTATGGCAGAATAATATTCCATGGTGTGTAAACACCACGACCTCTACCATTCATTTTCTTAATGCCTTCCTGGGGGTCCATGGAATTAAATTGACAGAAGGCAAAGCAAACTCACTAAGAGCCTAGGAACTCACGTGGAAAGCGCTCAGCTCAATAACTGAAAGGATTTATATACCTAGTAAGGGAAAGAGGGTGGCAAGACTAAACTTTTATGGGAAAAAATGAATTCCTTGAGGAATAACAAGCAGACTTTTTAGGAGCAGATAGTCTGTGGTAATGTATGTTTATACAGGTGCCAGTGGTCTGGAAAGTGGCTTCTGGGGGCTGCATTCTTGGTCTCCTTCCTGGAAGTAAAGCCTGTGAGTAGAGCAGACTCAATCCCAGTTTTTCTGCTATTAGGTAAGACGAGGGTGGTAGAGAGAGCCTTTCTATAGCTATTGTCAAGTGGCTTTCAGCTCAAAATAACTTTTATGCAACTGTGGTATAACTTGGATCCTTTCGCTCCCATAGAAAGACAGTATTTTGAAATACTATCTGCCTTCCTCTCATTTTTCCTATTAAACCTTCAGCCTTTATTCTTTTGTGCTCCTAAGTATTCTGTATTCACTGCCTCTGGGAAAAGGTGGCACATCTGAGGGCCTAAGAAAAGAAGATAAAATCTTGTACTGGCTATTAAACTCCTAAGCCTTGGAAAACAAGAAGGAGTCTGGCAAGCAGATAAGAGCCAGGTCTCCACACCCCTGACAGAAAAGGGCTGAGGAGAGAAAAAGGGGAGGAAAATACGTGCCAAGTGAACTTCATCCTCAAGCTAACACACAGCCTCAAAACAAGGCCAAGGATAGAGTCAGAAATCCCACGTGAGCGGGGGTGGGGAGTGTAGGACCCGAGGACCTCAGGACAGGAATAGCCACATGAGGGCTCAGACCAGAAGCCCAGGACAGAGGCCTCAGGGCACCTGGGGATCAGCCTATATAACAGAGCTACAGAGAGGATCAGAGGGAGCCCACAGTCTTCTCAGACCACAGTGTGAGAGGGACAAAAGTCTGGACTCTCTGAGGACTAGCTGAAGCAGCAAGCGGGCTCCAGCTGCGATGAGACACAGGTGACTGGAGTGTGGTGCGCTGGGAGGGGCCAGAGGATGAGATAACGGTGTTAGGCGAGAAGGTCCAGGCCGCCCACCTCTTGAAAGCCAGTGAGAGTTGATAGAAAGGAATCAGGCTTATTCAAGGGCAGGCCCTGAAGAGATGGAAGCGCTATTTTCGTCAGATCTTCATCTTCCACAAGTCGGGGCAGCAAAGGGATTCTGTAGGGTGGGAAAGAAGCTCTGTGATATAATAGGCAGGAAGACTACATGCTGAGCGAGGTCTTTATCATGCAGGGCATGTGTCTCCTCTTGTTCCTCAGGGCTGAACATTAAAATTGACTTCAATCTCCTGCAGCTACCTAGTTCCTGCTTTTTCTTAAAACAGACATATTGCCATCCACAGTTAAACCTCACAGCAATTTACATGCTGTGTGTTAGTTGATTCACAGAGCTAAAGACTAAGGAAGGGCATTATGAAGGCCAGCAGATGAGCCAGGTGTGATGGAGCACGCACTTGGGAGGCTGAGGTAGAAGGATGCTGTGAGGCTAAGGCCAGCCCAGGCTATTCAGTGAGTTCAAGGATGGCCTGAACTACATAGCAAGACCTTGTCTCAAAAAGCAAACAGAAAACCCAAATAAATAAATAAATACATACTTAAATTCTAAACATAGATGCCATAAACATACAGTGTCAAGTTTAAAGCAAAAGAAACCCATTTAATCTAAAGGTTTCCTGCTTTAGATGCATACGCTTTCCTTATTTTTCTTAATTACTTTATTATAAATCAGCAGTTGTACTTTCCCATATTCTACTTTTTAAAGTAAAAAATGATAAAGTATTGACATATGTACACAAATTAACAACACTCTATGAACATGAGACATCTTGAATTGTTAGTTCATTCACTGATGGATTCAGATCTCAATTCCAGGGTAGAAGGGCGGTTTCGGGGGTCCATGTATATATTACAAATGTTAATCTATATGAAAAGTACACATTAAAAATTAGAGAACAACTAGCCACAGTGGTACAAGCCTGTAACCCCAGAACTCTGGAGCTGAGGGAGGAGGAGTGAAATTTCAGGCCCAACCTAGAGACTTAGCAATTTAGTAAGACACTGTCTCAACATAAAAATAATGTGGTTCAGTGCAAAGGCCCTGGGTTCATTCCTAGAACTATGGAGGGAAAAAAGCAAATGGCAATTCATAATGAGGACTGACCCTGACCTTGGCCTGACCCGGCCCGGCCTACTTGCCACCACCTGGGCCAGTGGCTTACAGGAAGCTCTCTGATTAGCTGATTGAAAATGAGAACTGTC
>PVIR01024721.1:0-25581 GCA_004026965.1 Petromus typicus | reverse complement strand
GTGAATAGCTTTTTGATGTCTTTAGCATTGTCTCCTGCTTCCTCAGTGACTCCAATCAATCTTATGTTATTCTTCTTTGAATCATCTAGGAGCTGTTGGATTGCCTTTTCATTATCGCTTGCTTTTTTCCATAGATTATGCCTTTCCAGTTCATTGGTTGAGATCCTGTCTTCTAGGTCTGAAATTCGGTCTTCTGCCAGATTCATTCTATTGTGCAAACTTTCTTTTTCTTTCTTAATTTCCTGGACTTCTGCTTGTAGGTGTTTAAAAGCTTCCATTGCTTTTGCTATCTTGGATTCTATCAACTCCATGATTTCCTCTTTAGCTTTATGAATCATCATGTTGACAGTGTCCAATATCTCTGCTTTCATCTCAGAGATCAGTTCTGATTTCCATTTTACTAGATCTGCTTTGGTTACCATTTCCAAGGGCCCTGGAGACTGGGTGTCACACTTCTCTATTTCCCTTCCCCCTGTGTTACTTGGAGGTGAGGATCTTTGTGTCTGAGATTTGGAGTGTTTCCTCATCTCTGACCTGCCCTGTTTTCTGGCACTGTTTGTTGCAAGTCACTTTCCTCTTAATAGTTAGGAACCTTAAAATAGCAGTGCTTCCTGGGTTGCTCTTTGCAGTCTGTATTGGGACCTAAAGAAAAATCCCTAGTTCTAGCACACCATATGAGGCACTCAATCAGTACAGTGAGAACACCTTCTCCTGTCTGCTTTAGAGTCAGGGAGACTGTGGCTCCTGAACTGCTACAATGGCACTGTCTGAGGTTGCAGTGGGCCCACCTGCTCAGCACTACAGAGTCTCTGGGATCACTTGTGCATTTGGCCTGGAGGCCAGTAGGCTGTAGGCCCTGTGCAGTTGCAATGTTAGGGGCTGTTGTTCCAACAGGCCCACCTACTCACCAATAAAAGCTGACTGGATGTGCTTCTGCAGTTACTGTGGAGAAAATCAGATTCTGACCTGCTAACCTCAGTCCCTGGGCACTCTTCCGGCGTAGGCCTGGAGGCCAGCAAGCTCTAACCCCGGTGCAGATTCGGTGACACAGACTCGGTGCCACAGTCACTACCTCTTGAGCCGCCTACTGCCAAACTCAGTCCCTGGGGGCTCTTCCGGTGTGAGCCTGGAGACAAGTAAACTCCAAACCCGGTGCAGATTCAGTGACGCAGCTTCTGTGCCGCAGTCACCGTTTCCCAAGCCGCCCGCTGCTAACCTCAGTCCCTGGACGCTCTTTGTCATTTGTTTTTTAAAGATTGCTATAGCTTTAAAATATTATATACAATCTCTGTGGTACCCACAAAGGAAATATTTATAGAATATTCACAAAAGAAAACAGGAAGGGAGGTTGAACAGGATATCAAAAAATGGAAAGACATCCCTTGTTTCTGGAAGAACTTATATCATCAAAATGGCTATACACCCACAGTTATTATATAGATTCAATGTAATTCCAATTGAAATTCCAGTAGCATATTTCACAGAACTAGAAAAAATAGTCCAAAAATTCATCTGGAACCAGAAGAGACCTAGAACAGCAAAAGTAATTCTAAGCAACAAGGACATGGCAGAGGGTAACATAATCCCCAATTTGAAACTATACTACAAATCCACCGTGATAAAACAGCATGGTATTGGCAAAGAAACAAACCCAAGGATCAGTGGAACAGTCTAGAGGATCCAAAAATAGCTCCAAATATTCTAAGCCAGCTCATCCTTGACAAAAGAGCCAAACACCCTCAATGGTGGAAAGATAGCCTTTTACAAATGGTGCTGGAAAAATTGGGTTTTAATCTGCCAAAGACTAAAGCTAGATCTATCTCTTTCACCATGCACTGAATTAAAATAAAAATGGTCTAGAGACCTACACATTAAAACAGAAACACTAAACCTTCTTCAAAACAGATTAAGTAAAACTCTTGGAAACACTGGTTTATGAACAAAAAGACTTTGTAAGACTTTATGAACAAAACTTCTATAGCATGAGGACTAGCAGAAGGAATCAACAACTGGGATTTCATCTTATCAAAAAGCTTCTGCACAGCAAGAGAAACCCCTAACAGAGCAAAAAGACAACAAACAATATGGGAAATATATTTACCAGCCCTTTCGCAGACAAAGGGCTACTATATAGAATATATAAAGAGCTTGAAAAAAATCAGTCTCACCCCCCAATTTAAAGATCCAATCCAAAAATGAGCATTTGAAATGAACATTTTTCAGATGAAGAAGTAAAGGCAGCTAAGAAATGTATGAAGAAGTGTTCAGCATTGCTGGTCATTCAAGAGATGCAGATGAAAACAACACTGAGATTTCATCTCACTCCACACCACAAAGAACGGCTGCTGTCATGAAGTCAACCAACAACAAATGCTGGCAAGGCTGAAGAGAGAAAGTGATCCTTCCCCACTGTTTGTGGAAATACAGACTGGTGCAACCACTATGGAGATCAATGTAGAGCCTCCTCAAAAAACTAGGATTAGAGGTCCTATTTGACCCTGCTATTTCCCTGCTAGGAATATACACAAAAGAACTAGAAGATTCAGATCACAGTGACATATGTGCATCCATGTTTATAGCAACTCAGTTTGTGATAGCTATATTTTGGAAACAGCCCAAATGCCCATCAATAGGAGACTAGAAAACGGAGATATGCTTTTCATAAAGTGGAGTATTACTTTACCATAAACAACGATAAATCTGAGTCATTTGTACTCAAATGGATGTGCTTTGAGGACATACTCGTAAGTAAAATAAATAGAACACAGATTTATAAATATTTTATTTCTCTAGTTTGAGAAACTAAAGGCATGAATGAGTTCTAAAATGTATGACAGATACTGTGAAATAGGAAGAAAATGTTCAAAAGGAGAAGAGAAAAAGGGGTGGGGTAAGTAAAGAAGGCTAAGAAATTTGATGGTTAAAAAAAGAAATAAAGTGCCGGGCGTGGTGGCTCACGCCTGTAATCCCAGCACTCGGGAGGCAGAGGCAGGAGGATTGCTGTGATGTGAGTTTGAGGCTGAGCTCAGGGCCAGCCTGAACCACAAAAAGCGAGACCCTGTCTCAAAAAACCTAAAAAAAAAAAAAAAAAAAAAAAAAAAAAAAAAAAAAAAAAAAAAAAAAAAAAAAAAAAAAAAAAAAAAAAGAAATAAAGTTTATGTTCATAGGAGGGTTGGAGTTTGTAGAGAGGGCAGGGGAATAAATGAAAATCAAGACGTGTTATGTACTCATACAAATTCTCGATGTTAAATATGATCATAATGTATATATAAAATGCACCAATGATAACAATTTTTTAAAAAGAAAATGGGAAAGCAATCAAAATACATCTCACAAAAATTACATTTAAAAGTAATGTATAATTATTGTAAAGATATCCAAAAGCAAGCACAAAATGACAGAATTAAATCCTTGTCTGTTTATCAGTAATTACATTAAATGTAAATGGATTAAGCACTTCAAAAGTTATATATTGTTAGAATGGTTTTTTAAATAGACTAACTTTATTATACCCTAAGAGATTTATCTTAGATCTAAAAACACAGGTCAATTGAATGAATGGAAAAAGAGTTGTTCCAAGAAACTAACAAGCTAAAGGGAGCTAAGGCCATGACATAAACAACACCTGGATGGGAGTGTTCCTGTCCCCTGGGGCCAGCCATCTCTGTCTCCCTCCTGGATTCCATGACTCAAACAAAATAGGTACTAAATTTAAAATTCTTACAGGAGACACTAAAGGATATTATATTTTGATGAATCAACTATAAACATATATATACCAAACATCAAAGCTCCAAAATATTTAAAGTAAATACTAATATTAAGGGGGAAATGCAGCTCTACTTTAATATTTGGAAAGATTGATGCCTGACCTTATAATGAGATCACCCTTAATAATGAGTAAACAGAAGATCAGGAAAAATATTGAAAAACATTACAAACTCATTAGACCCAATAGGTCTATACAAAATATTCCATCCAACAATTGAAAAATACAATATCATATATAAATACAAATTCTCTATGATGTATATGATCACTGTATACATCTAAAATGTACCAATAAATATAATTATTTAAAAATGTTTCTCAAATACACATGAAACATGCTCCAAGAAACATTATATGTTAGGCTAATAAAATGTCATAACATTCATAAAGCATACTTTTCAGGTGCAATGGAATAAAATTTGAAATCAATAAAAAATAGAATTTATAAGTATATAGAAACAAAAATATATTCTTAAACAATAGGTCAAAAAATGCACAACGGAAAGTATAAACTAATTTGAGTCAAATGAAAGTGAAAACAATATTTTAAAGTTTAGTTCTAAAATGTCCCTCAAAGTGCCAGGAATACAGAGAATGGGGTTTTGGAAGATGACTAGGTCGTGACAGCCCAGTTCCATTCTATCTCCCTATTCCCCCTTTGTGGAATGGGAATGTATGCCCTGTGCCATTTGCTTGAAATTAGAAATTTTAAACTTTCTTTTGTATTTTTATAGAAGCTCACAGCTATAATTATCTGTGGGTCTTAGAAGATATTTGGGGCTTTTACTTTTTGCAGTGCTGGAAGTATTAAGACTTTGGAAAGAAAAAATATGACAGTAAAGAAATGCAAATAAAGCTTATGTAAATAGGAGGATGTAGGGTAATAGGGAGGGTAGGGGAAATGGGAAGAAATGAGAATCATGATTGTACCTATCATGTACAGGAACAAATTTTTAATGTTGAATGTGATCATAATGTATATCTAAAATGTACAAATCATCAACAAATGAAATAAAAACACTTTATTGATTCCTAGAGATAGACTAAATGTATTATGCATAATGAAATGGACATTTGGAGCCCTTTTTGACAACCAGAGGCAGAATCTTATGGTTTATATCAAAAATATCCCCCTCGTGGGCTGGGGAGTTAGCTCAGCGGTTCCGCCGCCTGTCTTGCAAGCACAAGGGCCCGGGTTCGATTCCCCAGTATCCACATACAATACTGGGTGTGGAGACTCACGCCCAGCAGCAACCAGTACCACATACCCCAGTGCCAGGCGTGGTGACTCACGCCTGTAATCCCAGCACTTGGGAGGCAGAGGCAGGAGGATTGCTGTGATGTGAGTTGGAGGCTGAGCTCAGGGCCAGCCTGAACCACAAAATGAGACCCTGTCTCAAAAAACCTAAAAAAAAATAAAAAAGATATATATAAAAAAATATCCCCCTCGTGTGTTCCGAGGTTGAACTTTTGGAAGGTAATTAGATTATAGAGGCCCTGTACTCAGAAGAGAATTAATCCCCAGAGGATTTCACGGCTGCATGTGCTGCTCGGAGTTGGAGCCTGGTCAGCAGAGTTGAGACCCTGGGGCTGTCACCCAGATGGGAGCGTTCCTGTCCCCTGGGTCCAGCCGTCTCTGTCTCCCTCCTGGATTCCATAACTTAAGAGCTTCCTCCACCATCCCATTCCATCATACTGCTTCTGTCTTAGAGCCGGCCCACAGTGGACTGAACCTTCTACAACTAAGTCAACATAAATCTCTTCTCCTAAATTAGGTATGTCAGCTGTTTTGTCCCAGGAATATGAAAAGTGACCAACACAAACACATACAAAATTCATGGCAGTCAGGAAATTCATAGCTGTTGACACATTCATTAAAAATGAAGGCAAGCTGAAAATCAATAACCAAACTTTGTATCGTAAGGAATTATAAATAAGTGCAAACTAAAGCCAAAACTAACAGAAGCAAAGAAATGATAAAAATTAGAGTAGAGAAAAATAAAATAGTGATTAGGAAAATATAAAGTCAACAAAACCAGTTACTCCTTCAAAAACATCAACAAAAGTGATAGACATTTTGCTAAACTGACTAAGAGAAAAGACGTTCCAAATATCTGAAATCCAATATGAAAGCCAGAATGTTAGTACTGATTCTACAAAAATGAGAATTTATGAGAATAGCATGAACACTTATATGCCAACAGTTTGGACATCCTATATTAAAAAGACCCATTCTTAGACATACACATTCCACTCAAATTGAATCATGAAAAAATCAAATAATGGATTTAGAGTCATAACTAGTAAAAAAAATTGATCACTAACAAAAATCAAAGCTTCTGAAGAAAGGACATCTCTGAGAAAGGGGCTCTGCTGCTGGGTTCCACTAAATGTCTAAAAAATATATATACAATCCTTCTCAAAACTTTCCAGATAATTGAATAGAAGAGAAACTTCCTAACTCATTCTATGAAGCCAGCATCAATTGGATGCAAAAACTAGGCAAAGACACTTCAAGAAAACTACAAAGAATAAGCCTTATGAATAACCCTTCAAATGAATAGCCCTTGATGCAAAATTTCTAAGCAAAATACTCCAAAACTGAATGAAGGAGTATATTAACCACTATGATCAAATGGTTCATCAAATGGCTGCGTGAGAATACCACAACTATAGGATGAGGAAGACAAACACACACCCATTATAGCTCATGCATAAGAGGCATTTAACGATAGCTAATGCCCTTTCATGATTTAAAAAAAAAAACTCAATTGAACTGGTAATAGAAGAACATTTCCTCGATATATTAAATAATGAGAAAAAATATTTGCAAATTTTGTATCTAATAAAAGATTAATATAAATAGTTCCTACAACTAAACAAAAAAATTCAAAAGTGGGCAAAAGACTTAAATAGATATTTCTCTAAAGATGACATAAAAACAGGGAACAGTATATTAAAATATGTTCAACAACACCAATCATTAAAGAAATGCAAATCAGAACTATAATTGATTCCAATTCAGAGGACAAAATAAAGGCACTAGAAAAGATATTGAGAACTTAGAACCCTTGCAATGGGAATATAAAATTATGCAGATGCTGTCGAACATAGATTTACTAATTCTCAAGAAGTTAGACATACAATTACCACAAAAAACAGCAATTCTACTTCTAGTGTATACTCTCAAATTTTAAAATCAACATTCAGACAATATCTGAATACCACTCTGCATGGTGACATCATGTGACACAGAGTTTAGAAGGTGGAAATAATCCAAATGTCTATCAGTGATAGAATTAACAAAATTCACTACATACATTGAGTGGAATGCTACTGAGCCTTAAAAAGAAATGAAATCTAACAGATGCTACATCGTTATTTAAACTTGAGAACATTCCAAATGAAATAAGCCTGACCAAAACAACAATTCCACTTTCATGAAGTTCCTGTAATAGACAAATTCACAGATTACCACAGGAGTTTTCAGAGAATTGAGAGTATGGGGTTAGGGTAGGAGTTGTTTAATGGGTGCAAAAGTTTTGTTTGGAACCACAAAAAAATTCCGAAAATGGATGGCGGTGAAGGTTACTCAGGACTGTGAATGTGTGTACCTGCTGCCACTGAACTGTAACTTAAATACTGTTCAAGTAATAAATGTATTATGCATATTTCACCAACTCAAATTTTCTAGACTTTCAGTGTGTATTGGAAACTATTTTCCTTCTTTTATGACAGTGGTTCTGGGCATATTGTTCTTGGTTCTGTTTTCTTCTTTCAGAATTTCACATATTTCACCCTCTTTTCTCCTGGCCTATAAAGTTTCTGCTGAGAAGTTTGCTGCTAGTCTAATGAGAATTGCCTTTATAAGTGATTCGATGCTCTTCTTTTGCTGTTTTCAGAATTCTCTGTCTTGCACTTTTGACAGTAGGGCTATCATACGCCTCAAAGTGGATCTTTTAAAAATTGTTACACTGTTAGGGAGCTTCTGCACTTCCTGGATATGACTGTGCATTTTGGAAAGTTTTCAGAAATTGTTTGACCGACTAGGTTTCCTATGCCTTTCCTTTCTTTTCTCTTTCTGCAACATGGATAATAAAAATGGTTTTTCCAAATGCATGTTCTGTAAATCTTGAAGGCGTTCTTCGTTGTTTTTAAAATGCTTTCCTTTTTATCTCACAGATATGGCAAAGGCTTGTTTTCAAGCTCAGACCCTCTTCAATCAGGTAGATTCTATTTTTGAGGAGCTCAACTGTAGTTTTAATTATTTATTGATTTCTTCAGTTCCAGGATTTCTGACTTACTCTTTTGATGATCTCAACCTCTTTGATCAATTCATTATTCATATAATAAACTATCTTCCTAACTTTGCTGATCTACATGTCTGAATTCTCCTGCATCCCATTGTTTATTCATTTTACTTTTAGCTCTCTGTTGGGTAGTTTGTCCTTTCCCTTTGTTTTGGGTCTGCTGCAAAAAAAGTTATTAGGTTCTTTTATGGGAGTCACGTTACCAGTTTTTTCTGCTTTCCCCGTCCCTATGATGATATCTGTGCATCTGCTAAGTCAGTTGCTTCTTCCAATGTGATAGCATTGCCTTCACGGTGGAAGGTTTTCTGGTGGTGCTGTGTCATAGAGTTTCGGGTTGACACATCATGTTTTCTTTGAGTCTAGTACAGAGCTTTCATGGATTGTCTCATCCATCTTCTTCAGCTGTAACCAACAGCACTGTCTGTAGACCTGAGAGAAAGAGGCTGCAGGTCCAGGATGCAGCCCCTTAGGTGGGTGGGGTTACTGGCGGGTCTCTGTAGTAGATCTGTGTGCCTGGCAGTGTCTGTGGGTGGTGTGAGGGCAGGGCCACCCCAGCACTGACCCAGGAGGATGTCATGCGGAGTTCCTGAAAGGAGGGTACAGAACCTGTCAATGTTTGGGGCTACATGGTGACCAGATCGTAGCAGAGGGCAGAGATGAGGCCATGCAACCACTTTTCAAGTAGTAGAAGTTGATAAGCAAGCTGCTTGTTTGTTTCATGAGGAGTTCTGCAGGAGAAGCCATGCACAACAGTGTTCCTGGCCCCTGGGAGGGCCGGTGGGGCCTCCTGGCTGTGTGCGGGGCTGGGTTTTATCTTATTTTATCTTTCTCTGCTGAACTGTGTCAGCTGTCCTTGCTGGGTCGTCATTGGATATACTTGCATTAATTTCATGTTCATTTATTGACCAGATTTCTTGCCTCTTTGCAAGTCTGGTTATTATTTATGATGTACTAGACATTGTACAGCTTTGTAGAGATTCTAGGATCACTTTGGGGCAGCTGCTTGGCTGCTTCACAAGACCCAAGGGAGATCCTGGGTGAGGAAGGACACAGGATGAGCTGGGCTTATCACCGTGTACAGTGCAGAGCTGTCCTGGCAGCTTACTAGCCTGGGCTGAAGACTTGCTAGAGTCACAGGTTACCCAGCAGGAAACACCTCAAGTGTCTGTGGCATGAGGGGCAATTTCCAGATGCCTCGGATTTCTCTACCAAGCAGAGTCCTTTTTGATCCAGGACTGACCTTGGGAAATAGAATAGGTAGATGCTGTTTGCTTAGTTTTCTTCTTTAAGCCAGTGTGTGCTCTGTAATGTTTCTCTCACTGCACTCTGACAGCCAGCCTCTAACTCACCTCGAAATGCCTATGTTTTTCCTTGAGTGGACCCTTGTGTAGAGGGAAGAGTACCAGGCAACGCTAGTCAGCCTCTGTCTCCCAGACCAGTCATGGTCACCTCCTAGTGGCGCTATCTGTATACCATTCATCCCAATATGTATTTTTATGATTTTTAATTGTTAATAATCCTTGAATAAAAATTCAAATATCCTTTCATATTTATCCACCTGGTGCAATTTGCAAGGTTCTTCCTCATCTCTTTATATCTAGGATTCTTTATATTTATATTTAGCCTAAAGAACTTCTTTACCGTTTTCTTTTTTTTGAGACAGGGTCTCGGTTTGTAGTTGAGGCTGGCCCCGAGCTCAGCCTCCAACTCATATCACAGCAATCCTCCTGCCTCTGCCTCCCGAGTGCTGGGATTACAGGCGTGAGCCACCAGGCCTGGCACTGTGGTATGTGGTATTGGTTGCTGCTGGGCATGAGTCTCCACACCCAGTATTGTATGTGGTTACCAGGGAATTGAACCCGGGCCCTTGCGCTTGCAAGACAGGCACCGAAGCCACTGAGCTAACTCCCCGGCCCCATTCTTTACCATTTTCTGAGGCATAAGTCTGTTGGCCACAACTACCTCAGATTTTTCTTTTAAAAAGCACCTTATCTTCATTTTTGAAAAAACTTTTACCTAGTAAAATACTCTTTGTTTTCAGGGTTTTGAAACATTTTAAAGATGTTCTTTCATTATCCTTTGTTTTCATTGTTCTTGATGAAAAATCAGCCCTTTCTCTTCTGATGAATGTAATATTAAAAACTCATGCACTGATTGCCTTCAGTCTTTTACTTTTATCTTTGATCTTCAGAAGTTTGATGATGACATGGTTATTTAATTTTCCTTTGTGATGTTTGCTGAGCTTCTGAGTTCTTCACCAATTTTGGAAACTTCCAGCCACTATCTCATCAGACATTTCTCTTCTCATCCTCACCTCTGAAAGTCTACTTGTGAGACAGGCTGCTTAAATGGTTCTAGATATTGCTTGGAGTTGGGCTTTTGGTTTTGTTTTGTTTTTTACTTTCTGTTTTTTTCTTAGTGTTCAGTTTGCATAATTTCTATTTATCTGCTTTCCATTTCACTGATCCCTTTTTCAATTACATGCAAGCTAATTTTAAATTAATTAAAGAATTTTTAATTTTAAGGAAGATATTTTTCAGTTCTAGAATTTCCACCTTTTTTCACATCATTTCTTCAATGAAATTTTCTATCTATTCACTTATTTATCCATCTGATTAATAAAATTTTAAAGTTGTTGTAATAGTTATTTTATCTTTCTCTGCTGAGCTGTGTCAGCTGTCATTGCTGGGTCATCATTGGATATACTTGCATTAATTTCATGTTCATTTATTGACCAGATTTCTTGCTTCTTTGCAAATCTGGTTATTATTTATGATGTACTAGACATTGTATAGCTTTTTAGAGATTCTAGGTTATGCGTCTGCCTCAAATAATGCAAAGTTTCATCCTGCTGAGCAGGTGAAATACTATCAAGGAGATTCTGCTTCAGTCTTGACAATATTTCCCTTCCAGGAAGTAGTCTTTCATCTTAGATGTGATCTTTCTTGGCTTATATTAAATGTTGAGTGTGTTCAACAAGGTTGCTCTGTGTGGGCTGCAGCGCCAATGTCTCCCTATCACTTTGTGACATCATAAGACTCTGCTCAGCTCTAACTATGTATCCTAGTTTCTGTTGCTATATTACCATTTGCACTGTTCTCAAATTTGGCAATTTAAAAATTCCTCTTTTATGTTCTCAGATTCTGGGTAAGTAATTATGCAGAACGTGCCACATTGGTACAGTATTTCAGGCCTGAGCTGGGGAGATTTGAATGTTGACTCTAACTTGACAAGTTAGGCACTGACCTGTGTGATGCCTACCTTCAGATGACTAAAGTCCAGGACTGCTGACCAGAGTCCCTACACGTCAAAGGCTTAGCTTTCCCACAGCATCGCATCCTCGTGTAGCCAAAATTACTGCATAACTACTCCAGGCTCCAAACAAGCACTTTGGTTTGAAAAGAAAAAGTGAAATCTTAATGTCCCTTTATTGCCTGGCCTCAGAAATCACACATCCCTTCCCCATGTGATGGGTTGAAGCCATCAGAGCACATTGAAACTCAAGGGGACCTGTCATCCCAGCACTCTGGAGGCAGAAGCAGGAGGATTATTGTGAATTTGAGGCTAGCCTTGGCTACATAAGGAGCTCAGGATCAGCTGGCACTACCAAAATTAAAAAAAAAAAAAATCAAGGAGAGAGAAAGAGACTTCACCTTTTAACAGGACCAGGCCAAAGTCATAATTTTGAACAGCATGTGGGAAAGCAGAGACTGTTTGACCATCTTTAAAAAATACCACCTTCCATGGTCCTTCAGCAGCTACCACAGGCTACTCAGAGTCTTTCAGTGAATACCAGAAAGTGGGATTTAGCCAGGCTGGCAGACACCTCCGTGATCCCACCTCTTCAGTGCACTATCCCTCAAGTACCAGCCACCCAGCAGTCCTAATTCTAATCTCTGTCCCCTCTGCTCCGTGAAACAGCACCTTCTACTTGTAAATTCTATTTTCCTAGCTCAGAAAAACTGCCTCTGAGCTCAGGCCAAAGTAGATAAGGAGCTCAGATCAGCACTTTCCCCCGGGCACACTGTCCAGTGTTATCCTCTGATGTTTGAAAATTGGTGCTTCAAAGATTCTGTTCCATTTTCCAACCATGCCGTGTGAGATGGCCTGGAGGACAGACCCTAGTGATCTCTGCCTCCTGACGTTCATGCCCTGGTGTGACTCCTTCCCCTTAAGCATGGGAGTCAGCTCTTCCAACATAGAGAACACGTGAAAGGTGATGGAATTTATGCAATTATGTGTCATGAGTCCTGGGCATGATTCTGTTCCTTGAGATCATAGCACCTCTTGTAGTGAAGCCCCTCCCTTTCTCACTGACACTTCAGAAGGTACCATGTAACTCATGGTGAGCTCTTGTCAAAAGCTAATTCAAAATCAGAACCCTTTGCCTAAGACGCTTTTAAGGCAGTAACTGATGTGAACCCAGTAAGATCCAGTGCAAATTATCACTTACAGAGATTCCATCTAAAGGATACATGGAAACCTGGCCCTCAGAAGCTATAAGAAATGCATGTTGTTTTAAACAACCAAGTTTGTGATGATGTTCCTACACAGCCAAAGATAGTCAACTAACACGGAAACAGGGGTCAGTCTGAAACTACCAACTCCTCCATGACACTAGCCAAAGCCATGGAGAGGAAAACTGGGAGAGGACAAAGGAGAAAGTGCTTCATGCATCGCTAATTTTCAGATGATTCGAAGAGATCTCCCACCCTCAGAGCCGCCCTTGTTATCCCTGTACTCAGTGGTCCATCTTCAGAGCTGTCATGTTTGAAGTAAGTGCTCATGCATCCAGCAAAGTCATATTGTCTCCCATGCAGCAGTTTCTGTGCTTGACACTGAAGAACCAAGATGAGGTACAAGCTGCCTCTTCATCAAGAAAGATGCAGCGCTCACCATGTCATCCTACGCATGCTACCTTAGTGGATATTCACAATAACCCTTTGACACAAGTGCCTTATTGTCCACATGTTGCAAACCAGGAGTTATTTGGAAAGACAAGGTCAATCATCAAAGATGTAATGGTGGAGTTTCTGAATTTTAATGTAGGATTTCTTTTATTCCAAAACCTTCCTATTCACAACCTCCCTAGGGCTCTGTATTTCAATCAATATGAGAACACTGTACGATGACCAAAAGGATTAAAGATTATATAAGGGGAAATGGCATAAGAACAAAAAGAAATATTATAGACTAGGTAGGCTGGCACTGGTCCTGTGAAAAATATTCATATGTAGAAAATTTCCACAACCATAGAAGTGACAGCAGTGGTCATCTTTGGGCCCTGGAGCTTGTTTGTTGTGGTTCACATCTGTAATCCCAGCAGAGAGAGGCAGACAGGAGGATTACTGTGAGTTCAAGGCTAGCCAGGGCTACCTAGTGAGTTCAGATTCAGCCTGAATTACAAAGAGAGACCCCGGTTTCAAAAAGCAAAAACAAAAACAAAATGTAGAGCTTGAAAAGTAATTTTTTTCTATTTTTCATCTCAAAACAGATTTTGAGCTTTTTGGTGCTCCAGTTCTGCTGTGGTGATGCCCTGTCCCATGTGCCATGTTCCACACTCCTGATTTAGTTACCCAAACAAGGGGCAAGCATTATATTGGGAGCAATTGCAAGGATAAAGCAATTCAAGCACAACAGCAATATGCTCTGCTATGTCTGCATCACACATGCTCTGATATAGCCAAGGTATTGCCTCTGATGTCATGGGGGGGGGGGCTTTCTTCCATCTTCTGTGTTGAGATGAACCTGCATCCCATATACTGAAAATTCCAAGCTGTCTTCCTCACACCTGGTCCTTCCTGGAGGGAAGGCAGTCAGCTATCATTCTCTGCCATGCCACAGGCACAGTCTCAGCCTTCGTACCTCAGCTGCACACATTTACAGGTGGGAACTCTTAGAAAGAACCCTCCACCTGGATTAGGAGATCCCTGGCCTTATCTCCAAGCCCTTCCCACTGTTGGGAAGTGCACCTCCTCCCAGATCTTGAGCCCACGCACACTGGAATCAGTCTCAGCTATCCCCTGGCACCCCACCTTCTGCACAGTCCCTGGGGTACAGAACTTTACAACCTTGCTCAGGTTTCCATGGAGACTTCTGAGGCTCCTTTGTCTGCAGACAAGGTGAGATATATGTGAAGCACATTTGTGAAACACAGTCCAAGGTATAAGAGAAAATCAGTCATTGAAAGCACTAATGGATGGATGGATGGATGGATGGATGGATGGATGAGTGGATGGATGGATGATGCGTAGATGCATGGATGGGTGGGTTGATGGGTGGAAGGGTAGAGTGAGTGGATAGATGCATGAGTGGGTGGCTGGATGGGTGGATGTATGGATAGATGGGTGGGCGGATGGATCAACCATGGAAAAATAGAAGACTGAAAAGATTAAAGGAGAGAATCTTGCCTCTCAGGTCCTTCCAGTGCCCAGAAGTCCCTTCAATCTGCTCCCAATATCATGCCATTCTTTTTTCTCCCTTGCCTGGTGCGGAACCAGAGCCGCTCCTGCCTCCTGCTTCTGCTCAGCCCCCTCCCTTCCGAAAGCTTCCCAGCCAGCCAGCTCTCCGCTCATCCCCACTCCCTGCCAGCAATCACTCTGAAAGGCCCCTTGGATGCCAGAGGCCTCTGCCCTCGAGATTCTTGGGCTACAAACATAGCGTGGGCACCCTCCTTGGTGAGCACAATGCAGTGGCAGAAATGCGAGCTTTCCAGAAAGAGTCTCCGGGGTCAGATGTGAGCCCTCTGGCCTCCAGCTGTGTAAGTCTCGTCTGTCTCTGAGAGATTTCAGGTTCCTCTGCCATAACATTGGCACTGTTTTACCCACTTTCAGGATTATCCTGAGGAAAAATAGAAATGTAAACAGCAGGCAGACTTTGCACTACCAAGGTTTCCGTTAATCAGGAAAAGATAATTCTATCTTGTCAGCTCCTAGCCCATGAAGAACCACGCTAATTACTTTCCCTGACCACACAATCAGAATGCTCTGTTTTCCTGAGACTCACAATGCCAGATTCAACAGTCTATTCGAGTCTCGAAAAGCAAGTGGTAGCTCTTGCTGTGTTGTGTGTGATTCTGTCTGACAGAGGACAAACAGACACCAGGTGCCTGTTTAGATCATCACTCTCCCCAAGAAGTGGCCTTTGTTTCTCTGTCTGAGTCTGGCTGAGCCCTGGAATTTTCCTAGAAATCGAGGCCGATGGTGCTGTGTGTGCCTGGCTCTAGCTTCTCAGGGAGTAGCCTACCCTCTCTCTCTGCTGAAACACTTACCCTGAAGATGCAGCCACATGGACAGCCGCACATGGGCACTCACTGCAGTTGGCCGCCCAGCCGAGCTCCAGCTGCCAGCTCCACCATGAGCTGCGGCAGATTTCCCAGCCCACCCAGCTGGCTGCAGTGCCGCCAATTCCATGTAGTCGGAAGTGTGAGAGATCATCAGGTGGCTGTTTTAAGCAACCTCTGCGTTTGAGGAGGTTTGTTACTGAGCAAACTGGTCCCCAGAGCAAGTGCTTTGGAGAGGTTCCACCTGGCTCTAGTCGGTTCCAGAACCTGGAGGGAACCAGAGTGTCAGGTCCCTCAGTTTTCCCCACATCAGGCAGAAGTAACTGTCAGAGGCTGCAGAGCTAAGTGTGGGCTCTGTCTCCCCCTTGCTGAACAGAGCCAGCACTGCAGAGCATGTCCTGCCAGGCCTGCATCCCCGATCCACCCCCTCCTTTCCTGCACTGCCAGGGAGCTGCTGCCAGGGCCACAGCTGCCAGACCAGGAGGGCGGCCAGCCCCGGCGCTCCTGGGGGCCACCGAGGGGATTTGAGGGAAGGAGGTGAGGCCTTTCCCTCATAAATCGGGGGCCTCTGCACAGGCTTCCGGATGACTAACATCTAGCTGAAAGCAGCCTTACCTAAGATAAGATAAACTGGCCAGGGGGCACATCAACAGAAGGGGCCTTTCCTCACCAGGATAAGACCTCTGATGGCCAGATGGAGGCACATGGAGGTCAGGGAGGCTCAGGAGTCAGCCAGTCCCTTCCACTCCACCTAAAGTGAATGCCACTAAAGCAGAGAGTCATGACTGTTTTTTGTAGCAAAACACACATAACAGGGATTTACCATCTCAACCTTGTTTAAATGTGTGGTTCAGTATATCTGCACTGCCACTGTCACAGCCATCCAGCTCCAGAACCTCTTCTTCCTACACTGAAACTCTGTCCCCATAAAGCAGGAAGTAACATCGTCCTTTTCCCTGCCGCCAGCCCCCGGCAGCCATCTTTCTCCCTGTTTCTGTGTAAATTGGACTGATCCAAGTCCCTCACGCGAACAGAGTGGTGCCGCAGTTGTCCTCAGAGTGGCGCCTCTCACCCAGAGTCTCAGCCCTTGAGGCTGCTCTGTCCTATAGCGTGAGTGGGAACTGCTCCCTCCGGAGGCTGCCCGGGTGGGGGACACCACGCTCTGTCCGCACATCTCTCAGGGGACACTTGGGCTGCTCCCACCTTCGGCTGCTGTGAACAGGAGTGCACGGCGTCCACTCCAGTTCTTGCTTTCGTTTCTTTGTGGATATTTTAAAAAGCGATACAAAAGCTGGCAGAACAGAACCTGCCTTGATCAGCTACTATGATGGCCGTGCCACATCCCCTCGATTGACTACAACCCTTGCCTACTCCATCCTGCAACCAACCCAAAGGCCAGCTTGAGGCCGAGAACCTTCACTCCTAAAATTCTGATTTTCCCATCAGGTTAATAGTGACTGGTATTTGAAGGGTAGTTATCATTGTCGGGGCTTTATGGACCCTCGAAGTCCATAACAACCCCATGAGGTAGGCCGTATTGTCTCCTCCCTTCACAGACAGAGACGGAAGCTCACACGTGGACACTCTGGTTACGCGGGAATCAGCACTGTCAGGGTCCCAGCCGCTCTGCAGCGCCTCGTCCCTCCCCCACCCGAGAGCCCACCTCTGCAGCTCCCGCTGCTCCTGACCTTCCAGCTTTCTCCTCCCTATCGGGACCCAAACTCCAGTGGTTCTAGACCTGAGAGGTGGGGTGAAGACCACCATCCAGGTAGGTGCTGGCTTGCACCAGCCCAGGCTGCCCTGAGATCCAAGGCCACACAGCTCTCCCACACCCACTGGTAATAGCTGTGTTGGAGGGGGAACGGTTTATTCGGTTTACGGTTAGTAGAGATTTCAGTCAATAGTCACCTGGCTCCAAGGCAGGGACGGCACAGGCATCACAGAGGAGAAAAAACATGGCGCTCATAAGGCAGCAAAGGCAATAAGAGAGACCCCAGCGCCTTTCTACCTCTTTTATTTTATTCAGACTATCGAGATTAAGGAGGTGCCAAACCAATCCCTCACTCACGTGTAGTGGTTTAGTCATCACCCACCCGTAACTCTAACATCACATACTCCAGACTCAGCAATCTCCAGAATAGCCTAGGACCACTTGAGGGCACTGGGGAGATAGGATAGCAGTCGTGGGGACAATGCCACTGGCGGTGCTTCCAGGTAACTGCATGGGAAGAGAGAAGGGAGGCCTCTCTGACCCCTGCTCCTTATTCTCTGCCCTCCAGCAGGACAGTGTCTCAGCCAAAGATGCAGGGCCTGCATGGCGCAGGAGGTGGCCTTGGCACTGACCCAGGCCTGGTGCCCACGGGACAGTGAGGACATGGCCCCCTGGGGAGCAGGAACCATTTAAACTCTTCACAGGAAGCCCTTGGTTACACAAGCACCATAACACACCTGCTCAAATCTTAGTGCCCAGTGGGCTGGGAATTTAGCTCAGTGGTTCCAGCACCTGTCTTGCAAGCGCAAGGACCGGGGTTCAATTCCCCAGTAAACCACATACAATACTGGGCGTGGAGACTCAGGCCCAGCAGCAACCAGTACCACATACCACAGTGCGGGGCATGTTGGCTCACGCCTGTAATCCCAGCACTTGGGAGGCAGAGGCAGGAGGATTGCTGTGATGTGAGTTGGAGGCTGAGCTCAGGGCCAGCCTGAACCACAAAGTGAGACCTTGTCCCAAAAAAACCTAAAAAGAAAATCTTAGTGCACAGGCTCTTTCGGCCAGAACCCAGGAGTGGAAGTGAGAGAGACAGAAGACAGACCGAACGGGCATCCAGCCCCTTGGAACCAGAGAAAGGAAGGTTCAGCCAGAGAGTGGCCAGTCCCCCTGCAGGGGAGGACACCATGGCAGCTAGAGACTGACCCGACCCCACCATGACATCAGTCAACAAGGTCCTGGCCACAAACAACCAGAATCCCCATCCAGCCCACATGCTGCCATATGGTGGGGAGACTGGGGACAGGGGGGAAAAGACCTGCACAGGGCTAGATATGGATGTGCATGCTTTCTGCTCTCAGCCTTCAGCCACTCAACCTCTAGTCTTTGAATCTTGGAAACCACAGAACAGCAGAATGCAAGCCTCAAAGATGATCAGTCACATTCTTAGCTAGATAATTTCCTGGAGTTTGTATACCTTTAGCTGAATGCAGTGAGGTCCAGGGACTCCTCTGGGCAGAGGTGCAGCTATTATCAAGAACTGCCAAGGTTGGGGCCGGGGATTTAGCTCAGTGGGATGCAAGCACAAGGATGCAGGTTTAATCCCCAGTAACCACATACAACAATACTGGACATAGGGACTCATGCCCACCAACAATCAGAACCACATACTTTATTACTGGGTTGGTGGCTCAGGCCTATAATCCCAGAACTCAAAAAGCAGAGGCAGGAGGATTGCTGTGAGTTGGAGGCTGAGCTCAGAGCCAGCCTGCACTACAAAGTGAGACCCTGTCTCAAGAAAAGGAAAAATAAAAGAACTGCCAAGGTAGATGCAAGAGATGTCCAGGGCCTTCTCCTTCCACTGAGAGAAAGGCTAAGTGACAGGGAGGGACGGGGACCACTCCACCATCACAGGACACATTCCACAAAGTGAGCTTGGCTCTGGGAGGAGGTAGAGCCCCTCAGCAGCACCCTATCATGGCCCAGTAGCACAACAGAAGCACTGGAGATGTGCAGATGGGGCAGTGGAGAGGCGGAGCCAGAGGACAGAGGGCAGAGAGCCCTCAGAGGCCTCCCTGGGGAAGTCGGCTGGCCCAGAAAGAGCACCACTAAGCACGGAAGAGAGACTGGGGGCACAGCTCAGGGGTAGTGCTTGCCTAGCATGTGTGAGGCCCCCCCAGCCTTCCCCACCAAACAAAGTGAAGGAGAGAAGCTGAGAATGGTGCACCCCAAGCTCAACACCCCTTCCGGCCTGCACCTCATAGAAAGCTTTGCTTGGCGAGTTTCTTATGGATAATTCTCCCAAGCACCGACCTCACTGGCTAAAATACTGGAAAGCAGGTTGAGAGGGTGGCCCAGGACCCAGGTGTGGGAATCAGAGCCTCGGCAAGCAGAGACCCACTGGCACCCAAATCAAGTCGGCTTCCCCACACCGGCTCTCGCTCCTGTTTCCTTCCAGCTCCTCTGTTCAGACTTAGTGGCTGGCGTAAGAGGGTCCCCACGTAGTTGAAGGTCAGTTTATTCTGGTGCGAGGTTCTGGTACCCTGTATTTGGGTACCACCCCAGGACCTGTGGAGGTCTTCTGGACCTGTGGAGGTCTTCTGGACCTCCTGGGCCCAGTGTTCCTGAGTCGAGATACTCCCCAGCAGGCCACAGCCAGTACATCCTTTTATAACTTTTCACTTTTTATTTATTTAGACAAGATCTCTCTAAGTCACCCTGTCTGGGCTCGAACTTGTGATCCTCCTGCTCAGCCTCCCAGATCCCCAGGATTACAGAGCAGGCACCCTGTCCACTCTCTCCTTCACCTTCCTTTGATCAAATCCAACAATGGTGAGGCCCGAGGGCACAAGTGAAATTCAGTTCTAAATCACTGTGTAGCCTATTCTCCAGTCAACTAAGAACACCTGCTTCATACAGCTGAGTATTAATACTCCCTAAGTGCTACACATGGTGATTTCCATGATGCTGAGAGGGTGTTGGTGTCAGAGCCCTGATACTTGTCAAGGTGGCCAGCAGCTTCAGGGCTGTGGTCACACCAGGACGGCATGTTGGTGAGGTGGCCACATCCTGATCCTCCCTAGTTAGCCAGTTAATGACTTTGATATTAACTAGCATGATGGTAACGCAACAAAGACTTTCCCTATTGCTACAGAGTTAGCAGCTAGACACAAAGCTAAAGAAAAAGAAAGTCACTAAGTTCTGCTTATGCTCAGCAGAAGCACCATACTGGGGGAGGCACTGCCTGAGAGACCAGCAAAAGCCGGCAGAACAGAACCTGCCTTGATCAACTACCATGATGCCCATAGCTATTGTTATGGTTTATATCTAAAGGTCCTGAAAGCTTTGTACACTCATGGGTGGGGCTTTGGGAGGTGACAGGATCATGGGTGTGTGGCCCTGCATTAGTGCACTGATGGGTTTACAACTGCTTAGTGTTGGGAGTGAGACCTGACAGATAGAAGTGGGTCACTGGGGGTGTGACTGGAACTATGTACCTTTCTACTCGCTTCATACCCATTCCACTTCCAGCCTGCCATGCCATTATTGCTTTCTCCCTCTGGTGCCCCTCTGCCATAGTACCCTGCCTTGGAGCCAGCTGACTATAGACTGAAACCTCCATGAACTGAGCTAAAATAAGCCTTTCCTTCTTTACCTTGTGGGTCTTGGGTATGTTGTTTCTATAACAACAAAGTTCCTGAGACATCGGTGTAAACAAAGAACTGAGGAGGTGATGGGTCACCCTCTCCTCTGCCCACTCAGAGCCGTGATTGGGAGTAGGGAAGGGATCACTGAGGTGGCCCCAATTTCATCCCCTGGAGCACCTGTGGCTGATAGGTCACATGGTTTCCACCTGACTGAAGCGACCTGTGCTGGGTCCTTCCACTGGGCCCTCCCACCTGGCCCTGCCAGAGGACGACGTCCCCAAAGGCTGGAGGCCGAAGGATGACTCACTGCTGCTGGGAGTTGAGCCAGGATGAAGGACCAAGCCAAGTCCAGGCCTGCAGTGTCAGGCACAGAGAGGGAGGCAGAACTGCTGGGGCCTCCAGGCTCCCATGGACCCCGCAGAGAGCCAGAACATGGGCATCTGCCAAACAGCGGGTCTCTGTGCCCTTGAATATGTAGCGACAGCCACTTAAGAGAGAACTGCAGTTCTAAGGGAAAGGAAGAGGAGGCTCTACGGAGCAAAGACAAAGCACTTATTGGGGAAAATATAAACTTTTTCTGGATACTGACCAGTCCGAGAGTCAGTAGACAGGTTACAACAGAAATGAGAATGGTCCTGGTCCATTGACCATTTCACAAAAGGTGTGGCTGCCCAGCTCCAGGCTGTGTGCCCATGAGAGGACATCTGACGGGGACCACTGTGGGAAAATTACAGCTCCTCCCCGAGGTGTCTGGGAGAGACAATGTCCCTCAGCCTCTTACTGCACCCTGAGCCAGGTCCACTGTAAGCTGGCACAAGTCTTAGGATACTGCTGTGTTCACTGTAATAGAGACCAAAATTAAGCAAAATAAAAAGTGCATTTCTATGGGTCAGGGATTTAGCTGAGTGGTTCTGGCACCTGTCTTGCCAGTGCAAGGCTCAGGTTCAATCCCCAGTAACTACATACAACAATCAGTACCACATACCACAATGCCAGGCATGGTGGCTCTTGCCACCACCTTGCTAATCCCAGCACTCAGGAGGCAGAGGCAGGAGGATTGCTATGCATTTGAGGCTGAGCTCAGGGCCAGCCTGTACTACAAAGTGAGACCCTGTCTCAAAAAAAAATTGTATTTCTCACTCACAAATCCAAACCACCACTATCCAAGTAAGGGGTTTAGGGCTGAGGGGAAGTTCCATGTCATCAGTGACCGGGTTTGAGTGTACCCAGGACTTTGGTACCCTCCATATGTGGCTTCCATTGTAAGCGTAGTCCCTTCCCACATGCCTCCTCCAGATAGCCACAGGAACAGGGCCAGGGGAAGGGAAAACCTTCCTTTAAGGGAAGACCAGAACCTGTACCCTTAGAGGGCACAGCCAGGGGTTATCTCCATTCATGTACCCTCCCACCAAGGAGGCTGGGCCTGGTTGGCACTGTGACAGTTAAACATTCCCTAACTGAGGGAAGAGATAAATACTGGGGGAAAACTAGCAACCTCTGCCCCACAGCTGTGGCTCTACAACCACAATTTTTAAAAGTATCAGTTGAATTAGGTCAATCATCAAATTGAAATCTTTCTTTCCCTTTGTGATGGTTAATCATGGATGTCAACTTGGCCGGACTGGGTAGTACAAGATTTGACACATTCAGTTTACATTAAAATCTATTCAGAGAAGACTGGCACCTGGGTCCATAAACTGAGTGGGAAAAACCTGCCCTGAGCGCAGGCAGCACCATCCGATGGGCTGGAGGAACAGGAAGGCAGAAGGGGATCCTCCTGCACATACACCAGACCCTTAAGACTTATCAGTAACAAAATTCTCATCAAACTTAGGACGAAATGAAACTTCCTAATCACACACAAATTGCATCATCCTTAATCGTGACAAAATCAACATGTTACCTCGAAGGTCTGGATGAAGAAACACACATCAAACTCCCCTCATACTCAACTCTTTGGCTTTCCATTCTGTGAATGGCCTGAGTTGCTACTGTGCTTCTAAAGGATTTGTGTGGCAAAACCAAGCACACCCAGGCATCCTCTAATCTAAGGCTCAATGCAATCTGACCATGGGAGACATGTCCGCCATCTTCCCACCTCCAGATCTCATGTGAAGCATGTCAACAGGCTAACCTAGGCAACATTTTTTAGTTCTTCCTAACACAGTCCATCCTCTGATATGGCCCAGATATAAGAACAAATTCACCTTCTCAGAAGATAGGCAAGGGCCTCAACACATGAGAGTGTCAATTTAAAGTCCAAAATAAATCTCATCATATAAAATGTCTAAACAACCTGTGATGAGACTCCAAGTAGATCCAGGAAGGGCAAGTGGTGGGCACATTTCCTACTCATCTGTGTGCCTAAGACACCAGCGCTGGCCATCTGCCCCCGCACTCTCCTCACTCCACTGTAGCACCAGCATAAGCTCTAGTCACCAGAATTCTATTTCTTAGACCTGACACCAAAAGTATCAAGAAAGAAAAACTGACAAATTGAGTTTCCTCACAGTTTAAAACATTTTCTGTGAAAGAATCTGCTAAAATAAAGATGTGAGAGAAAGGCTTGCAGACTACACGCCTAACGAAGGATTAGTATGTAGAATATATAAAGAATTTTCTTTTAAACTCAGTCAGAAACACACAAACAATCCAATGGAAAATGGGCAAAGGTCATCAACAGACTTCTCACCAAATGATGTGTAAAGCAAATAGGTGTGTGTGTGAAGTGAGAATGATGTCCAGTGTGCATAAACCAGTGCAGTGCTGACTGCAGTGAGATATCACTGTGCCCCAGTCAGAAGGGCCAAAAGTAAACACATCAACACACCAAACACTGCACAAATACTCATAGCAGCTTTGACAGCCCAAAATTAGAATGAATTTAGTGGGTGAATGATGAAGCCAGCTGTAATACATCATACTAGAATCAAGGCTCAGCAGCAAAAAGGAACAAACTTGGAGCATTTGGCAGCAGATCAAGTGTCTCTGCAGGAAAGGATTATTTGAGGGCTAGAACCACTCTGCATCTTGGTTGTTCATGTCAATACCAAGTGTATATTTTGTAAGAATTAACCATCAGAAAAAACTGACTATTAGGAACAAGGGATGTCTTTATGTGCTTTATATGTGACTCTTCAATGGTTTCAAAATAAAAAGTTTAAAACATTTAAGTGATTTTGGAATGAGAGAGCTGGTGAAGATGGAAATTTTTTCAGAAATTCAGATAAACAACTAATTGCCTCAAACAAAACATGTAGAAATATGGGCACTAAGATGAGGTTAGTAAGGACTCAAAAGGTGAGCAGGAACATAATAGAGATATCCTAATCTCTGTATAGAAATCTAAGATATAAGAACACTTTTGGTGAGGAGCATGGTACTGGAAGTTGGAAGAAGGGATATCCCTGTTAGGTGGTAAATGAAATCTTAACACAATTATGTCATTCAGTTACATTAAAATCTATTCAGATCACCCTCCAAGTTCCACATCCACAGACTCGACCAACTGTGGAAAGAAAATACTCAGAGAAGATTTGTGACTTTCCTTTGCCACTATTCATTAAACAACTCAGCACAATAACAACTTATCATTTGCATTGGATTAGGTACTATAAGTGATTTAGAGATAACACACAAGATGATGTGTGGGGGTTATGTGCAAATGCTGTGCCATTTTATAGAAAGGCCTTGTACACTCTTAGGTTTTGATATCTGCAGAGAAGTCTGGATCCCATCTCCCACAATTCCAAGAGAATTACTCTTGTAAGTAACACACTTGCTAACATACTGGAGACCGCAAAGTGCTAATCATATTTCCCCGTTTATTCTTGCCCAGAGACAGAGACAGGACAGAAAGAACTACTAAACAAAAAAGAGCCAGGTAGAACTGGATGGATGATTTTCAAAGTCTCATCTTCTCCAGCTGGCAAAAGATGCTAAACACCATGAACAGATGCCAGGAGTGTGTCTTGGAGAATGAGTGGTATTTGTGACTGCACTGCCCATGGCTGGAACCTTGGAAAGGTACTTTAAAGAGAGAATTCAGATGTGCACAGCCAAGGCCATTGAAGCTATGGATATAAATCCTCTTAACTTGAGGTCCTAGGAAGCTTTCTCGCCTCTAAGTTTGCTGCTCAGGAATCTCAGAAGTCAAAGAGCAAGAAAAGATTATCTTGAGCGAGGCCTGCAATTCCCACTTGTTGGAAATCACACAACCAGCTGTCAGACCCAAATTAACACAAAAAGAGCCGTTTTGTTAAAAACCTCCACTTTGTATCCTGTAACCTCCCTGTGAACCCGGAACTTGTCTCCTTAGGAACTGTCCACCCTACCTATGCACACAGCCACAGATTGTATGTTTTTAAAATGCACTATTCTATAGTAACCAGTGATCTAATTGTTGCTAGTGACTTCTGTAATGACTCACATCTGCACTTTAACAACATAATGACCTAATCATTCCTGCATAGAAACTACCTGGTAGCAGGTGGGAACATAATAGATTTTCCCTTTAAATACTGTGCCCCAGTTTACCCATTTGCCTTCTTCCACATGGAAGGACAGCCCTTAGTTGAATAATAAAGCTCTTGGTTGGACTTTAAAATCATGTTGTGTCCTGAGAGACTGTCTCTGTGGGACTGGTCCCAACACCAGCCAGCGCATGTTCCCTCTCAGGGAGCATTGCAGGTGACTAGGACAGATCCAGGAGCTCAGAGAATATTCCCAGGCTTCCAAGCAGGATCTCTGGCCATGATGCGCTGGCTGCATTTCAAAACTGCTTTGGGGGCCGGGGAGTTGGCTCAGTGGTTCCGGCGCCTGTCTTGCAAGCACAAGGGCCCGGGTTCGATTCCCCGGTAA
>PVIR01024720.1:0-25648 GCA_004026965.1 Petromus typicus | reverse complement strand
ACTTTGTGATATATGTTATTGTTCATGTTCTTTCACATCATGTCACAATTTTGCTGGAGATCATACTTTTTCCTTAGGAAAATTAATAAAAATGATTCCATGATATAGCAATCTACGCAGAAAGTAAATGTCTTCATTATCTTTGATATTTGACAATGGCTTATCAAAAGTGAATAAAGAAATTGTATTTGTTCATTTATTTTATAATCGCCAGAATTATTAGTTCTGTAAGTCAGCATAGAACAAAAGACTACTTCTGGTATGTCCCACGTGGAGAAGAACAAGCTAAGGTTTGGAATTTTTTTTGTTAATGATTTTTTTGTTGTTGTTTTGTTTTGAGACAGAATCTCGCTTAATAGTTCAGGCTGGCCCCAAACTCACTATGCAGCCCAGACTAGCCTCAAACTCATGGCAATCCTCCTGCCTGTGCCTCCTGATTGCATGAGCCACCACACCCAGCTTTGTGGTATGTGGTATGTTGTACCAGAGATCAAACTCAGAACCTTGTGCTTGCCAGGTAGATGCCTGAATTACTAGGCTAAATCCCCGGTCCTGTTAATGATATTAATATTGTGATACATAAGCATCACAGTTATGATAGTTGCTGGCCCCAAAGGGCTAACAGATTATTGTTGCACAAACACTCTGAAAGGAAAACCACAATGTAATGTTTACAAAGCAAATAACAAAAAGAAACGTCATTTAAAGTTATAAAGATGTAGTAAAATATTCTCATTCCCAGTTGCAATAATTCCTTCTTCATCTCTAGTTGCAACTTCACAATATGACCGTGGTGTTTTTCCTCAAAAATATTGGACTTTACTTCTATACCAAGTAAACCTGATCTCAGCTATGTGATTTAGTTGGCTGGTAAGACTGCAAGCATGACTCAGATGGTGACTCGGAAAGTCCTTACAAATTGGAGCTTTCATACTTGCTAGAGAAAAGTGTTTTCTCAGCAATAAAAAAGTCTCGCAGTCTATTGGAAGGTGGAAGGGTGCCTGGAGCATGAGCCAGGACGGGAGAAAACCCTTAGACAGACTCCCAGCCAACTGTCCTCTTGAGCTGCAGGGTATCTCAGTGAGGTAATTGCAGAAAATACAGTTATAGGTAACCATCGAAACACTGCTCGAGCTAGTAACTTCAGCTGTGACTAGGCAAAAAATTACCAGCAGATTCCAGATAAAACCACTTATCTCAAAACACCATAACCAGCAATTTGATTATTATTCAAGCTGCTAAGTTTTGGATTCATTAATTTTTTAGCAACGTACAACTAACACAGGGAAAAATACATTAGCACCATGAGGTATAACCATAGTGATGTGTTGAATTTCAGATATTTGGACTAATGTATTGTGGAGTATTCTTTCCTGATCATGGTTCTTTAGAGTTTTAATGCCTCATTTATATTTGTGTTAAATTATTTTTCCATTTTGGGGAAGTTCTCTACTATTACTTCTATGAACAAGCTTTTTTATGCTCTTTGCATTATCTTCTGGATTTTTCACTAATTCCAATTAACCTTTGTCTTTTACATCATTGAAGAGCTGTTGGATCAATTTTTTCATGTTCTCTTGTGTCTGAGGAATCTCTCATTAAATGATTATGAACCACAGTCCTGTCTTTTAGATCTGACATTCTGTCCTCACATTGGTCACTTTTGCTGCCCAGACTTTCAAGAGAGTATTTAATTTCTCAGTTTGTGTTGGAGCTTTCTTAGGGACTCCAGTTATTTTCAATGCCAGGCATTCGTGTTTCGCATCTTTTTCTTTAGCTCTTCTATTTTTTTCTCTTTTTATTAGTGTCCTCAGTAGAATCACTGATTGTGTCCTTATTGGTTTAGTTATATCTTTTTAAATTCATCAAGCACCTATTTATCTTTTTTGTATGTCTGTCATTATCCTTTCATATATGTCAGTTCTGTGCCTCTCCCACAGTGTCCTAGTATTTCTAAACAATGGAGTACCACTCTGCCGTGAAGAAGGATAAACTTAAGGCATTTGCTGATAGATGAATGCACCTTAAAGCACACAAGCTTAAATATTACATGATTTATCTTCCATGAGAAACTCAAAATGTAAATAGAGAGAAAAAAACCAAATATGAGGAATTAGGGAGATCTTTTTCAAATAGGAAGGAAGGGGGAAAAAGAGGGAGAGGGAAGACAGGGAAAGGAGAGAGAAAAAGAAAAAACTGAAAAAAATGGGAAAAGGACAAAGTTGAGAAGAATAGAAAGGAAAAGGGACAGAAAGGACTTGAAGGGGACAATGTTGAGATTGTAACAAAAAAGTAAGGAAACAAATTTTATGTATATGGGGGGTGGTAGGGTGGGTAGGGCTATGGGAAAAAATGAGAATTAAGTTGTGTCTTATAGTGGTACAAATCCCCATTATGGAGTGCAATCATGATGTGTATATTTAATGTACCAATAAAGATTAAAAAAAAAAAAGGACTTGAGTTATATACATGAATAAACTCTCCAGAATAAATATAATTAATATGTAACACAAACAGTAATTCAAAATGATGATTGTCGGTGGGTTCCCACTTGTAATCCATGAACTCAGGAGGCTGAAGAAGGAATATATTATGAGTTTGAGGCTTTGTTGGTTTACATAGTGAATTCAAGGCTAGTTTGAACTACATAGTGAAACTCTGACTCAAAAAACTGATGATTATTGAAATATATTTTGGAAAAGCACTAAGTTGATTACAATGGTAAAGCTAAAATACTTTCCCAGAAAACATCAGGAAAAATAAATAGATGTGGAGAATAAATATAAAAAATTATGCATATGGCTCACAATGCAGCAAGAGTAGATGAATATTTCAAGTTAATATAAAAAGTCTTATAAGAAATCAGATCAAAGGATCTGGGGATTTAGCTCAGTGGTTCCGGTATCCGCCTGTCAAGGTCCGGAATTGGATCCCCGGTAACCACACACTACAATGCTAAGCATGGTAACTCAGGCCTGCAATAATACTTCCTGGAAGTATTATTGTAATAATACAATATGGAAGTAAAGATCTAATGGAAAGTCACTTTTTTAGATAAACAGTAGATACCTATGTGTGTTATTGTTAAGACATAAAGGATACAGAGAAAGGAGCACAGAGAGATAAGCATGTTCTGAGTTTCTTACCCTGTTTGAATTAAAAAATAAGTATTGCACACCACTAGACACTAAAGGCAATGTTAGGATAGTTACATAGAGTAAGTTAGGCAATCAAATAACCAGGCCTGGATAACCACATGTTACAATGCTAGGCTTGGTGGCTCAGACCTATAATCCCAGCACTTGGGAGGCAGAGGCAGGAGGATTGCTATGAGGTTGAGGCTAATATATATATGGATTATTAATGTATTTGGGGGAGAAAATGCAAACCATAATCATATTTAAGAAATCAAAAACAAAGATAATGACTTGAAAGAAAAAAACAATAATGAAAAAAACACACCACTCATAAAAGGACATAAAGTACATTGGAAACAATCTCTTGAAAAGTAATACCTGTCAAAAAAAAAATAGCAGTGGAGATATATCATTAAAATATGAGAAAGAAATACTTGAACTTAAAATTTATATATGTGTCCATGTGTAAATATCACATGTCTCAGTGGTGTAAGTAACTAAACATAAATAAGGACCAAAAGGTGTAGCAGAAAATATGAAATAAAAAAATTACTCAGTAGGAAAGGGACACTTGGGAGTAGGACAGGGAAAGGAAGGAAAAAGAATGAAATGAGAAAGAAGGAAAATATAGATTTTTATTTATTTTTTTTTTGTAAATAAAGGGAAGAAGGGTTGAACAGAAGAGAGTGACATGGAAAAAAATTTATTGATGAGTCATATAAAAGCACCAATTCTCTATGATGAAGTGATCATTACACAAATCTAATTTGTGCCAATAAAATTAAAAATAATTAAAGTTTTAAAAAAGTGTATGCATGTGAGCAGTTACTAAAGTCATTGGTGGAAAGAAGATCTTCATGTAGCTAACTTATCAAATGCTTAGCTCAAAGGTGACACAGACTTGTAATCCTAGTGCTCTAGGAGGTGAGGCAGGAGAACAGAAAGAGCGAGTCCAGGCTAAGCAATTTAGTGATTTAGTGATAAGTCAGTTTCAAAATTTAAAAAGATAAAATAAAATTAAATAAAAAACCTGGTTGTACCTCATTGTGAAGGCTTTGAATTCAATACCTAGTGTTCTCACCCAAAAAAGGTCTTTAGATGATTTATTGTGAGGAAAAAAATACTTAAAGAACATATTACAATATGGAAGTAAAGGTCTAATGGAAAGTCATTTTTTTTCTAGAGAGACAGTAGATGTCTATGTGTATTATTGTTAAGACATAAAAGATACAAAGAAATGAGCACAGAGAGATAAGCATGTTCTGAGTTTCTTGTCCTGTTTGAATTTAAAAAAAATAAATATTGGACATCACTAGATACTGGAAGGCAACATTAGGATAGTTACATAGAAAAGTTAGGCAATCACAATAAGAATTAAATTGTAAAATATTCATGTCTGCTAGGGAAAATACAGTGCATCCAATGTAAGTAAGTACAGGTGAAACAATGTTGAAAACTAAAGCAAAAGCAAAAAGATAGATCATAGATAGGTAGAGCAATTGATAGATAAAGGAAGTAAAAAGGCAATGGGGGGGGGGAGCTGGGGATTTAGCTCAAAGGTTCCGGTGCCTGTCTTGGAAGCACAAGGGCTGGGGTTCGATTCCCCATATACAATACTGGGTGTGGAGACTCACACCCCAGCAGCAACCAGTACCACATACCACAGTGCCAGGCGTGGGGGCTCACACCTCTAACCCCAGCACTCAGGAGGCAGAAGGAGGAGGATTGCTGTGATGTGAGTTGGAGGCTGAGCTCAGGGCCAGCCTGAACTACAAAGTGAGACCCTGTCTCTAAATAAATAAATAAATAAATAAAAAGGCAATGGGAGAAAGAAAGAAAGAAAGAGGAAGAGAGGAAGAGAGAAAGAAACCAACACAGCCTGTGATGGCCCAGTGGTTAAGGCACTAGACTCAGTTGCATATTGAGGTTGATATTGCTACAGACTTTGAAGAATGAAAAGATAGATATGGAAACAAGTGATCATAACCATAAATAAGTTGAATTACTGACTGGCTCACTACCTTTCATCTCAACAATATAAAATACATAAATGAATAAATGCAGGCTGAATGAACTATGAACTCATAATTAAATGAGTTGTTGAAAAAGAAGATATTATATGTAAAGGTTGGTTGTTTGATGATATATTAACTCTAAGGGCATGTATTTACTTTTTCATATGCTGCTTCAGAAGATCTCTTTTTTAAAAAGAGAAAATCTCTAAAACTAATTTCCTGAAGTCAGTATAACCTTGGAATCAAAACCAAGTTTACACGTACTGGACTCTGGTGCCAAATTGCCCAGCACTTTTCTGCTGATCCTCACAGTGTCTTAATCTCTAACTACTATCAATTACAAACCTTGTCCACAAGGTTCATTCTTTAACCAGGACCATCACAACGAGAAGAGCCAGCAGTTTTCCACCAGTGACGGTCAAGAGCTCATCTCCCTCATACATAAAAAAGTACGCTAAGTTTGTCTGTGCCTTAACATAGCTTCCAGAGCCCCCATTGGACTGATGATCCATTTCATATTGGCAGTGACAGGAAGCTGTCTTCCTCACCTGGTATTTGTTTGCAATACACTATCGATATTTTCTGAAAGAACTTCCGAAGGAACTACGTTTATGGAGACTCCAGGAGCTTTTGCAGTAGTAGTTGTTCCTTTCACCTAAGAGAGACAAATGAAGCCACTGGTACGTGAAATAAACCCAGCATGCAGTGCTCTAGAATGGAGCCCTGCCTTTGGATTCCTCACCTACCGTTGGTAACAACATACTAGTGAAACAACGATGCCTCTAGTATCAGTATTTCTGAGAATTTTGCCTCTGGAAACTCGGAAAGAGAAAACCAAAGTAGGTGTCCTGGTTGATGCTACATCTTTGCTGCCTCTAGATTATAGTCAGCCTCAGCTAACGAAGAAATAGTATGTTAAGACCTGTGATGCCTGTGTTTGAAAACAATGAACACTTGTTTCCTCCAAAATTTTTGGGATAGCACCACTATATTTGCTAAAGAATGGAAGTTCTCTCGGGCCTTGAGAAGCAGATGATTCTTTCCTCTAAGGCAAATGCCTTCCAGGATGATGTATTCTTGCCCCTTCAATATCTGACCTCACCTGCTTCATTGCTTCTAAATAAATAACGGGGTTTAAATCTCAGAATATCTTAACTGGGGGGGGGGTCGGTCCTGTCTCTGTCTTGGGAATTATCAGTAGAGCATGAAGGTGGATCATGACAGTGCTACATATCTTCAAAATTAGAATTTCTTGCTGATTGTTTTTAGCCATTATTTCTTCAATATGTAGTAGCTCATTATTTTATTATTAGTATTCATTTGGGTGAGGGGTGCTGCCAAGTCACTGATTTCTGATTCCCACTCCCTGATACGAAGTAGTCTCCCATCGACATTTATATTTTGTTCCATCGTCCCACTTTTCAGCCCACTGCTACTTATAGATTGAGTCTTAGGTCCTGCTAATAGTTAGTCTCTAAGCAATATCAGGACTTCTGCAGTTGAGGGGTGCTGGCCTTAGAAGTGATAGAGTGAACTTTCAATCATGAGATCATGAGTGACGAGGCTCTTTACTCAACAGCCATCACCTAAATGGGAAAAGGTTTATTTTAGTTCACAGTTCATAGTGGTTTCAGCCTGGTCAGTGGGATTCAAGGCAGAGACACATGGCAAAAGGTCATAATAGAAAAGAAATAGTTTATGGCATGGTAATGAGGAAGCAAAGAGCCATAAAGGGAGGAAGAGATGCATCTGTTTTTCCAGGCCACACTTACACTGACCAACCTCTTCTCATATGGTTTCACCTCCCAATGTCACAACCAGCTATATACACATCAATGGAGCAGATCCAGTGCTGTACACCTGTTACCCAGTATTACATATCCATGATCCAGTCACTTTCCCAGATTCCCATCGATGAGCATAGAGACCTTGGGGAGCATTTTACGTATAAGTCATAACAAATAATGAGTAACCAGCTTGCCATAGTTACGCTCAGTAAAACACTTTTATCTACACATTTTGTTAACATATTGTTTGGTAAAATTGAGAGAGCCTCTATAGTGATTTAACCTGAAACCTTTCATTCAATCTGAAAGTTTATCTCAACTCTTAAAATGAGAAAAATATGTATGATAGTTGTTAAAACTTTAGAAGCCTCTTGCCAATAGGCATGATTCCCAATAATTTAAGAGGATAGTCATATTACTTGTAAATATGTTATTTCAATAAATCCGTGGCCATGACAATTGCTGTAGTGGGTAGACAGCAGTTTTATCTCATTATTTTCAGTTTCTTTCTAATTATTTTGAAATAACACAGTCTTTCATGGAAGAATAAAGTTCTCACATAACATCTCTTCTTTTTAGAGTTTGTGTTTTTCTGTTCAAAAAAGTTCAGTATTGAGTAAACAGAGATCAGATTTGCAAGGAAGTGCGAGAAGAAGGTCAGGTTGGTCCTTGAAGAGCACACGTGCTGTACTGAAATAATACTTTGCTACACATCCAGACTGTTTTGTATAACCAAGGCCAACTTGCCTTGGCAATAAAACCAAAGTTACTTTGGAAAAGAACTTCTGAAATTATTGTTTCTTAATAATATGATTCATGAAAACAAGTGGAAAGCATTCAATAAATGAAAGACCAAATATATAACTGATTAGATGTATAGGTAGATTGACAATAGATAGAAGATTGATGGATGGTGCACAGATGATAGATACATAAGGATAGATAGATGATAGGTAGATAGATAGATAGATAGATAGATAGATAGCTGGTGAATACTATTATTTTAAAATCTGATAACATTTTTTGTTAGAACTTACTTTCAAGTACTCTACTATACATCTTTTCCAAATTAAAGATTATTATTTTTTTTCAAAATAGGTATGACTTTAATAATAGAACACATTTACCATGTAACTTTTAATAAGAAGAATTTTTTAAATGTATTCTTAGTGTATATGGCTTTGACTCATACTCATTTATTTTAGGCATGCAACTAGGACTCATAGAGACACACATATGGATAGAAGTGCTCAGGTAGAAAAACCTAGTTTTCTGGAATGCTGAATGTAAAATTAAAGTCTGTAATCACAAGCAGAACGTGGAGGAAAAAGTGGAAGATGAAATGCAGCTTTTGAAAGAATTATTAACATATAATGGGTCCCTTCTGCTTAAATGTAAAAGTTTGTGTCATTATTGTACACTGAATTCTGATTTATTTTGGTAAGCCTTTTTGAGGTATGCTAAAAATAGAGTTAGAAAACACTGAAATTTATCTCTTATTCTTTACTAGTTATTTAATAATAAAGGAATATATGAAATCATGAAATGTATTGATTCCTCCTAAAATGATGATCCTTAATATAACAGCACAAGTTTCACTATGTGTCGAAGTCAGCTAATTTGTACACTGACACATATTTAACTGGAGAAAGAATTTCAGTTGCTTGAGTACTTTTATTTTTCAAAAAGTCTCCCAAATTATCTTTTTAAAGGACATTTACTGGATTGTAATCAGAAAAAATAGATACCAAAAAAATCTGAATTCTTTGTCGCAGAAAACATAAGGGAGATCAGAGACACATATATGCATGTGAAAGCAATCTTACAAATTACCAACAGAATGAGACCAATAGAAAGATGTCAAAACACAGCTCAGGTTACTTGTTTTATTGACTCATGTTGAAACTTAGGACAAGACTGATGCTTTGAAGAAGACTTGTCAGGGAAACAGAAGGATCATGATAGGGTTTTGGATTACACATTTCTATAACTTTCAGAGTGTTTCAAATTTCCTATTTGATAGCTCTTCCATTTTTGAATGTATATGATATTTAAGGACAAAATATAAATGGGGTCTTAATAATACACACTACATGAGACAATGCAATTCTTGCTAAATTATTCATCATAAAAGGTACTGATTTATTCTGTTTAAGGAAAATCTTTTCTACCAAGTCATAGAAAAATTAATATCTTGTCTTCTATAAGGCACACCTAGGTATCTAAATAAACATCTCAGAAAAATATGCAAGAAATAAATATATTTTTATTACTTTTAATTTTTCAAATTACTGTATCTTAATTTTCCACTGAAAACTTCACTAAATTTATATATAATAATATATATAATATACCACTAAGTTTATATATATAATTCTATATGCATAATTGTATCTTATAAGAAAAATTGATTTATGCTTTATAGTCCTGGTTCTAATTGTTACTGGTAATTTTGATACCATCTTGATTTTAAAGCTTTATATGTATACATATTTTTCCATCTCTGTGATGGACTTCAGGAGTTGATCAACTTCATTCATATTGCAGGCAGTTGACATACATTTTCATCTGAAAACTTGGTTTTTAGCCCTAAAGATGGAAGACAAACATACAGAAAAGTGCATGAAAATGGTTGATGTTATGAATCTTGTTTTTGCCTGTCTGCTTTTCTAGTTTTGAATTGTTCACAAGTAGCATATTCTGTGTGATGATTGAATCACTGAATTTAGTAATAAGAAAGATAAATTAATGTATAAAATATATGTGTGTGTAGCATTATTGGGCACCACACTGACACAAGGTTCTGGTTTCTTTTCAATAGATCTGTTAGGAAATTGATGGCATAAACTTCATAGTTTAGAATTAAATACTCTTTTATCTCTCTTTGACAATAATCAAATCATGGCATTCTTTTCTAAATAAGTTCTTGACCAAAGGGGAAAGAATTAAAATATCTGGTTAAACGAAGAAGTCCCTTTTTTCTCAGAGCAGGAGATTTGTTACTTTTCTTTTATGATAGGACTTACTTGATGCAATTATGTTAATATACTAAGTTTTCTCTCTCAGTGCAAAACACTTGAGAGCAGTCAACCCAAGAAGAGGTTTATTTTGACTCACAATGTCACATAGCCACATTGCTTCTGGTGCCAAAGTAAGGAAAAGAAAAAGCAAACAAACAAACAAAAAGCAAAACTCATGGAAGATTTTTTTTTTCTGGAAAAACCTTACCTAAACATTTAAAAAAGAAAGTAGAAGGAAGAAACTTAATGTCTTTTAAAATATCTGTTATTGTCTTACAAACATTGCACTACTAATTCTTATAATCCTGGATATGAAGACAAAATTAAACCCATTGAAGAGAAATGGAGAGGCCCAGAGACTCACAAATATGAGGACACAGTACCAGTGAATATTGTGTCTGTAGTCTGCTGTATCCTTCAACTTCTTCTTATAAGATTATATTCCTCTATGACTTAAGACATAATTAGCTGATGATCTCTTAACTGAAACTAAAATGTCTAAAACTATCAATGACTGAACAAAGAAAATACAGTTCATACATACAATGCAATGTTATCCTATTACAATAAAGAATAAAACTCTGTCATTTAAATGCCATGGATAGAACTGGAGATCATTATGTTAAGTGAAATAAACTATGCACAGAGACAAGCACTAACTTATCTTTCTTACATTTGAAATCTAGACGGGTTGGCTTCATAGGAAATGAAAAGAAAGTGGTATTTGCCAGAGGCTAGAGAGAGAAATGAGCAGAGGTTCATCAGCGGTTTCTTAGTTGTAGTTAGATAGAAGTAAGAAGTTCTAGTATGTTGTGTTGCATTCTACTGCGGATAATGATAGTGTACTGGACATTCAGAATGATTTATGAAAGGACTTCAAGATTTTATATGAATAAAAGATAAGTGTTTGAGGTTATGTAACTGATTTAAACATTACACAGCGAGCCAAGTTGGGTAGAACATGCTTGTACACTGTGGGAAGCCAAAACAGGAGAATCATAAGTTTAAACCCAACACAATGAACTTATTAACTCACTGAGAAGATTTCTCAAAATAAAAAAAAAAATAATAAAATAAAATAAAGGACTGAAGGTATAGCTCGGTACTAATGCCCTAAATTCAATCCCTATTGCCACAAAAATAATACACACTGTGTGCTTATATCAAAACATTGTGTCACACAATTGACAGGGTGCAATCATTATACTTTTGTCGTATTTTAAAATAAATTGAATCTCTATAAACCCATGGATACTTCAGAGAAATATTTTTTTAAAAAAATATTAGTACATTACATATACGCATCATGATTGCACTCCATAATGGGGATTTGTACCAGTATAAGACACAACTTAATTCTCATTTTTTCCCATAGCCCTACCCACCCTACCGCCCCCCATATACATAAAATTTGTTTCCTTACAACATTTTCTTAATAGTACTCTAATCTTCACTCTCAGCAAGATCTAAAATCTACCTTTTCACTGCAGCATTCATTTTGTCAATGTACAAATATGTCAGCTAGAATGAAACTACAATAAATCAGTAGGAAGAATGAAATAAGATTACTCAAAATATGACATAATTTTTTTGTTTGTTTCAGGTATCAAATTGGGGACCTTGCTCCTGCCAGGCAGGCACTGGAACCACTGAGTTAAATCCCCAGGCCAACAAAAGCATTCTTTTTAAGTGACAGGACAAAACTTTTATTGACCTTAACTCAATATGGAAATAGTTCTAAAGTAATTATAGAAATGGAGGTAGTAACCTGGAACTGCCTTTTTTATTTATTTTTTCTTCTAGAAATACAGGAGATCGGGAGTGAAATAGGACATAATTGACCATAGTAGTTACTTTGTGCAAAAATATGTCACATGTATGTAGAGTCAGCCCATCTATTCAGACTATTGGCAAAAAGGCAGGAAAAGAGCATGCATAGAAATGATGTGACCATATAGGTTAAGAAACAAATTCTCTAACTTAATTAAAACTTAAAAAGGAAAACAGATGGATACAAAACTTCATGTTATATCATTTCTTTGGCCAAAGAAAGGATTTTTGATAATATCATCAGCCTAAGGGAAAACTATGAACTCCATTTAAAGTTGTTAAATTAAGCAGGCTAACAAAAGAAGCATTAATTATTTGAGTGAGGCAGATGATGTTTCTAGTTTAATTTGTATATAGCATTTGCAAACCAGTAAAAACAAACCAACACAATCTCCTATCAGAAACAAGATTGCTAGTTTGACCTTTAAACTGATCGTGTAATTGCTTATATGAAAACAAAAGAGGACAAAACTGTATGATCATTTTAAAAGATGCATTACCCTCAATGTCAATTGTGCTCATGATGTGTATATAAAATGTACCAGTACAATAAATTTTTAAAAAGAATATACAATATTAAATCTACATTCACACATTTTGTGTGTATGCTGTAATATTTTAAGTGATCATTGAAAATTATCTGTTACTGTATGTAAAGTCTCAATTTATTAATTTTAAAAATTACTTGAAATGCTACACCCACTGAAGTGTAATTACACATGTCTCTCTTTAAGTATTTCCTGTAAATGGAACTTGATATACTCCATATAAGTAGAGCATTTTTTTCTGCGACTGCTTTTGTTCATTTAGTATAAGGTTCTCAAAATGTGTTTATTTAACAAATGATGGGATTTTTTCCCACTCAATGTTGAATAATATTCCATTGTATGCATGTACTAACCATATCTTTAATATTTCATCTGTCTGTGAACATTTAAAGTTGCCTGTTTTACATAATTCTGTCAAAGTGGGAGTGCACACTTCTCTTTGAGATCCTGTTTCTAGTTATTTGAGATAAATAATGATCAGTGAATTGCCAAATCCTATGGTAGTTTTTAATATTCTGAGAAACTTCTGTACTGTTTTCCACAGTGGCCATTGTGCCTAAAATTTTCTTCACCAAGAGTGTAAAAATGATCTACGGTCTCTCTTTCTTACCAACATTTGTCCTTACTATTTTGTTGCAATAATGGCATTTTAACAGATGTGAGATATGATCGCTTTGTAGTTTTGATTTGTATCTCTCTGATGGTCAGTAATATTGAAAAATCTGTCCATATGCTGGCTGATTATTTGTATGTCCTGTTTTGAGAAACGTCAAGTTCTTTGCCTACCTTTTAATCTCTTTGTGTGGTGAATTTACTATAGATTTGTAGGAACTTTTTACATATTCTAAATATTAATATTTTATCAAATAAATAGTGAGTAAATGTCTTCTTCCATTTTTAGGATGTTTCTTCATTCGTTTATTTTCTTTGTTTTAGTGTGGTGTAGTCCCAGATTTGTTTTTATTGCTTCTCTTTTTACACACACACACACACACACACACACAGTACTTACGAAAGCTTTTTAAATCATACATTTATTTATATGAAAATATAGTTAGTAATTATCATCATGGACTCTTAAGTAGTTTACATGTGCTTTCATCTAATAATAATGAGGTATGTGCATTTTATCCATGTTTTCCAGATGAAAATATGTGGGAGCAGTAAATTGGCTGATATATTAAGGAGGCTGTTTTGCTTCAAAATCCATATGTTGGAGCATTACGCCATGAGCTCCTCTACAAAACGAGCTCTTTAACTGATTAGATGACTGTATTCATGTGTATCTGAGTTAATGATTAAAGAAATGAACAGAGTACTGACATAATAATAAATATAAGAGTGACATTTATCTTTTAAAATAATTACTAGATATGTCATTTATAAACACATTTGAAATAAAAACTAACTTTAGAAAACTGAAATAACAAACATATATTCTAGATAAATAATAGTGAAATTCCACTATTTGCTTATTTAAAGGATAATATATCTTTTTGCTGGTGTGCTTGGTAAATAATTGCCTTTATAAAGTAGGAAACAAAATATTGAGCCATAAGTTATTACAATACATCTTTCATAGCAGTATAATTCTATAAGCAAAAGCACGCTAATTGCATATAAGCAACTACACATAAATCTATATAAGTACATTTCCTGAGGATGTGCACATAGACAGTCCTGTGGCTATTTTGTGAATGTACAAGCTTAAGGCTAGCTATGCCGATGATGGTAGTGTGGAAAGCTTGTAATCTTGTTATTGATGAAGCCATTATACTCTTAAAATTATGCATACAAATTCCAGTAAGTAAATAATATATGCTATTACTTTTTAAAAAATTTTTTAATCTTTATTGGTACATTACATATATGCATCATGATTGCACTCCATAATGGGGATTTGTACCAGTATAAGACACAACTTAATTCTCATTTTTTCCCATAGCCCTACCCAACCTATCGCCCCCCCCATATACGTAAAATTTATTGCCTTACTTTTTTGTTACAATCTCATCATTTTTCCCCCTTCTCCCTATATATGCTATTACTTTTTAAATCATTTGATTTTGTAATATAACATTTAGTAGTTTAATATCAACAAATTAGAATCTGATTGTAATCTGATTGTATTGTTTTAAAAATTATGCCTAAATTTCTATATATATATTTTTTTCTCAGTAATAAAAATATAGGAATATTGATATCTTGAAAGAATATTCTCTGACACTTTTAAGAAAATGTATTAATATATTAGAAAAAAACACAACATCAGATGCATTCATTTATAATTCCAGAACTCATATCATCTTTCAACTTTTCTCTTTCAAAACTATTGCTTCAAGAATTATCAAACAGGAGGCCGGGGATTTAGCTCAGTGGTTCCAGCACCTGTCTTGCAAGCGCAAGGGCCCAGGTTCCATCCCTGGTAACCATATACCATACTGGGTGTGGAGACTCATGCCCACCAGCAATCAATACCACATACTACAGTGCCAGGTGTGGTGGCTCACACCTGTCATCCCAGCACTCAGGAGGCAGAGGCAGGAGGATTGCTGTAATGTGAGTTTGAGGCTGAGCTCAGGGCCAGCCTGAACTACAAAGCGAGACCCTGTCTCAAAAAAAAAAAAAAAAAAAAAAAAAGAAAGAAAGAAAGAAAGAAAGAAAGAAAGAAAGAAAGAAAGAAAGAAAGAAAGAGAAAAGAAACAAATGTTATGTATATGGGGGGGGTGGTAGAGTGGGTAGGGCTATGGGAAAAAATGAAAACTAACTTGTGTCTTATATTGGTACAAATTCTCATTGTGGAGTGCAATCATGATGTGTATATGTAATGTACCAATAAAGATTTCAATAAAAAGAACAGAATTATCAAACAGCAAAAATATCATTTGCGAGAGTCTCATTTCTGCAGGTGGCTTGTTACAGACTGTCTGGGAACAGTGCCAGGTGCCTGGAGAAACACAGCAGGTGGAGGAGAAGGAGCTGGAACCACAGTTCTGGATGCGAGCGAACAGGAGATCTTTACATGGTATGTGCTTGTGAGAAGCGGAGGGGCTGGGGAAGCAGGATGCAAGACAGTCCCTTCCCGCTCCTTCTTCTTACACTAGCTATTGAGTTGGGTGTTCATCTTAATGGCATTTGACCTTTCTATTTTTGTAGTTAAATTTGCTAGTTTTGTTCATTACGTCAAAATAAACTAAAAATGAAGAGAAGCAGATCTGGTGTTTATTTTCATTCACCCCTCCTCTCTATTGTCTGAGCCCAGTTTCTTCTCCTTGGTGAGAAGACGAACCATGGGCTTGCGAGCCCGCTTCATTGCACAGGCCGTGGAAGCCATGTTTGGAATGTACACACGAGCTGGTTTAAAATTCCATTTGTCCATTCCGTCTTCTGCATTCAATTATTGATCCATGACATCAAAACTTGGACTGAGCACATTGGACCTGTGCTAGGAGAGCACATGGTAAGAACTTGACAAGAGCACAAACCAAGGGGATTTTGTTTCCTAACTATTTGTGTTCCTATTTTGTTCCAAGAAAGAGAGGGAAAACGAAATTCTACTAGACCCCGAAACCTTCATACAGCACCAGATAATTCTGGATTTGAAGAACCTGTAATTCTAGTACTAATCTTGGCCTAACTGATGTTGGGATACCTTAAGGTTACCTTTAAAAATATAGTTAAATCTACCTCCCAATGTACATGAACATGAATAAAAACAAGATAATCTTGAAAGCATTTCAGTGAAAAATGTTTCCGTTTCTAATTGTCTCTCTCGTCTTTTCCCTCAAATTAATAGATTTGTGGGGTTTTTTGGTAGCTATATCCATACCTTTGCAATCACACAAGCTTGCTGGTCTTGACTTCTCAAAGCTGGATTTACCAGCTTGCTTTCTTCTTTCTATGAGGGATAAGAATTTGGCTTCCATCATGCATCCCCTTTTGTACTCACCTGTAAGCATAGGACTATCAAATCATATATCACCATGGCCTTTCTTTTGCTTTTAAATTGTGCTTTTTGTAGAGCAGCTGATTTTCCTTATTGTAAAGTTCTATAAAAACACAGCTGCTTTTGAAAAGGTTTAAAGCAGCAGAGATACTAGGAGGGCTACACTTTTCCAGATGATCTCTGAGTATTTTGTTTTCTGGCTCCAAATTGACCCAACTACCTTTTTGCTACAGATCTTAACGTTTTCATTCAACCATCTGGTTTGCGGAGGAATCCTCAGGGCCTCATTTCTTAAACATAGTGGATACTGGGCTTTCATTGCCCTCATAGCATCTTTTCTCCCCCATGACTGTGTCCATGTTTTTTTTGTCCATGTTTCATGGAACCATTTTATCCCATTCCCACACAATGAGTTTTCTCTGAGATTGGCCTAACCTTCATAAAAAATTTGAACTCAGGACAGTTTAAGTTATTTATTCTAACGAATGTTTCCTACTCTTGTTTTTCCAGAGTAACAAGTTTTGTCCAGGAAAATTCATATCTGAGGCTACTGTTTGTTTCTTGTGTTTAGGGGGGAGGTGGTACAGGGAGAAGGACTTTTCCTGAGAACATCAGGCTAAAAGGCTATTCTCTCTTTATATCTGTTTCCTTTATTTTAAATCAAACATAGCAAATAAATCAACAGGTGGTTTAGAGGGCAGAATAAAATCAATAAATGGATGAGAGAGAGAGAGAGAGAGAGGAAGAAAGCTAAAAGAGGAAAGGAATCAACTTAGGATGAAATCATGAATAAAATTACACTTGCCCTGAAGCTATAATATTGCACAAATGAATAAATAAGTCTCATCTTGCTTTGTTGATAATGCCTTATGTATGTTAGTTTGCATTTGGACTAAAACTTATCTTACCTATATACCAAATCTAGCACTCTTGGTTTAATGCTGTTTTACGGGAACATATTTTTACATAATTTTTTGAGAGTAGCTTTTCAAGAAGAGGGAATTTTTTGAGTTTTTCTACGTACGAAAAACAGTTTATTGAATCTTTATTTAACTTATAGTTTAAAGAGAAACAAAATTTTAGATTGAAAATATTTTCTTTCAGTGTTTTGCCAACAGGCACAGAAACAATGGCTTCATCCTCAAAGAGAAAAGTGATGGTAGACTTTGATCATATAATTTTTACAAGCAGTCTTTAAATTCATTTTAAATGCTAGGATAGGGCCTTGTTATATAGTTGCTGAATACTGGTACAGGTTTTTGTTTGATGTTTTGAACTGAAGGAAACACACATCTACATCATAGAATTACACATCAATTGACTGGGTTTACTTTGCTTTTGTTTTATTTCTGTTTTTTTCTAAAAGTTAAAATTGCAAGAAGAGATTGGTGGTGGGTTTGGATAAAGTGCAGACAAACAGCTGCCCTGGTTTAAGCCTTAACCCCATGCTGTCTACACCCAGCTGCGCCACAGAAGGGAGTCAGAATCTGGGCATTTCCCTTTGGTTCTGTCAGCCAGAGGAGGCCTTAATTTGAGAAGAAGAGCGTTTTATTCTACTGGTATTCATTACGTTTTCTCATGTTCACTTTATTTTGACCAAACCTCAATCTCTTTGATTACCACGTTACACAAGTAGATTCTCTCCGTATTCTATACTTCTAATTACGTGCATTCCATTGAAAAACCTAACCAAGGTTTCATTCTGCAGATTTTACAAGTAGAACATTTTAAGTAAGTAGAACTTCCAAGGGATACCTATAGTAGTAGTTGGTTTTAAATTGAGAAGCAAATCTCTCCGCCCCGTGAGAATGAAAGCAACCCATAAAGACTCCATTTCTTTTTCATTACAGAAGAATCATGTCGAATCTATTTATAAGATATTTCAGTGCAAACAGACAACTAGTATATTTAATCCAGTAGCCTCTGAGTCGTGAGATGCTTTCTGGCAGGAAAAAGTATGAGAAGACATCTGAAGAATTGGCTGATCCTGTTGTTCAACAAGAAAAGCGTTTATTCTGCCACTGTATCCATTGTGTTGTGAATTTACATTTGCACTTTGGGAATCAAAAAGTCCAACAGAAACATTCTCAAGGACTGGTATCAGATGAGGATGATTCCTCACCTTTGTTTGTTATTTTTATGCTTGCCTTTCTAAAGAATTAAATAATCCATGGTGTGCTGTAAGTATTATCTGTGATATCGATCAGTATCAATCAGTATTCTTTGCAAGTGCAATTTCATTCATTCTCTCAGCAGCCCATCTTCCTCATTTTCACGTCTTTGCCAGAGAAAAGTCAAGCTCTTCCCCTGTCATCCTTACTTTTTTTTGAGACAGGGTCTCGCTTTGTGGTTCAGGCTGGCCCTGAGCTCAGCTTCTAACTCACGTCACAGCAATCCTCCTGCTTCTGCCTCCCAAGTGCTGGGATTACAGGCATGAGCCACCACGCCCAGCACTGTGGTATGTGGTACTGATTGCTGGTGGGTGTGAGTCTCCACATCCAGTATTTTATGTGGCTAACCAGGGATCAAACCCAGGTCCTTGTGCTTGCAAGACAAGTGCTGGAACCACTGAGCTAAATCATGGACAGAAAATAAGGACCAGAAAAGAAAAGTGACTTAATCATGACAGGCATATAACTAATGCTGAAGGTCTGCAGGAGAATATTTACTCCCTAAGCAGAGATGTGATGTGGGAGAAAAGACAGAGAAGAAGAAAAGACCTCAGTCTGTGGAGTTTGTATTACACATTCAGCTTCAAAGTCACAGTAGATTTCAACTGATTTGAGACTACAAGTTTTATCTCACCTTATAACCATTGATTTGGATAAACAAATGGGTGTAGCTTTGCATAACATGAATAAAAATGAGATGAGTGGGACTAAAATTAAGTCAGCAAAAGTAAGGACTGCTTTATTTTGATTCCTTCCTTTCATTTTTTTTTTTCTGATATGAGCACCTAGAACCTGAACATTATTATTCATGTTCAATAAAATAAACTTTAGTGAGTGCACATTTTAAACAATTTGATAATAAAACAAAACTTGTGTATTAGTGTGGATTCAATAAAAATTATACTCATATGGTTATAAAAGTTATTTTTTAGTGAATTACACAGAAAGAGGCAATTGTGAGCCTCCTGTGCTGTAGCAATGGAAATAGTACAAGTTTAAAAGCAGTAGCAAATGCTATCAAAATTTGCAAGAAATTTGTCCCCAAATATGATAGACACTTTAAACCTCCCTTAATTTTATAAAAAAGAGCTATAATGTAACATTAATCTCCTTAGGTTTGTATCAATGTTCCTAAGGGACAATACACGGATTTGTGAATAATTCAACACATGTTAACTGAATCCAAGAATTATTGGAATTGACATATTTATTGTAATTTTCCAAAAATACATCAACCTTAGATAACGAGATAGTTTATACAAGAATTTGTTTATTCTCTCTATTGATACAACTTTCAGGAACTTACACAGTAGGCTTATAATTAAATGTTTTTTGTCTAATTTTCCATAAAAGAATTGAACATTTAAATTACACCGTATCAATTAAAACATTCAAAATATTTAATTACTATAGGCAATATTTCATTTAATTCAAATTAAATATCATCCTCATAGCTTTTATAGGCCTTACAAAAATGAGAAATTGATATTTTTCTTGACATATAATAGAAAATATTCACTAGAATCCTCTGTGAGTTTACGGAATTATAATCTGTGTCTTTTTAAATATGGAGATACCTGTAGACAGGCACACTATCCCTAATTCCAAAGAAATAATCTTCAAATTAATTATATTTTAGTTCCTGATGGAATAACATTTATCATCTCTGAAGTACTAGTATTTAAGTGAGTTCAGATTTCTCCTGTCATTTTTTTCTTGTTTCAAGTGTACAAACTTTTATAGTTAAAACTTGTATTTATATACACAACATGTCTTTGAAAATAGTAATTATGACTCAGTTTAATATATCTTTTGTTGTCTAAGACAGTATGTTGGTTTACCTATTTTTTGAATAACCAAATATTATGTTGGTAAAACCACAGAACAATACAAATAATTACCTCTGCAATTTAGAATAACCAGCAATTTTAATTAAATAAGATATACATACTAATAATTTGGTATTTAGTCATTTATTGAGTGTTCCCCTGGTTAGAAGAAAGTTACTGTAAAAAGTGTATTATTGTTTTACATTTATTTGCCTAATAAGCCTCAAGATGAGAAAGATAACGAAGTGTAGGAAGTCACTGAAAAGCAAAAAAATCTGCCAAAATTCATCATAAGAGAAACAGACCCTAGTGGGAGGTATAGGGGTTCAAAACTCACGTCTCCTTGCAATACTAGAACAAGGGCCCATGCAGACTAAGGTCAAGGCAGTGAAAGTGTTGAGATGAGATCCTCCTGAAACACAGTGGCATCTCTTCAAGCGAGTGACGCATTTCCTCAAAGGAAACCGGAAAAGAGAAGGAAGAACTGGGGATGAGGAGGATGTATGAGACGAGTTGGAAACGAGGACATCCCCAAGCTGAGGATCCTCAAGAGCTGCGAGCAGAAGCTAGGAATGAAGCCCAGAACAGGGCTCTCTTGGCTTCCAGAGTCATCAACTCTGACAGCACTTTGATTGGACTGTCTTCAAATGTGAAAGGGGGAAGTCTTTTTGAAGCTGCTTTTCAGGAATTTGTTAAGGCATATGTAAGAAGAGATCTTGAGAAAGACCAGTATCTTCTCTGCTAAAGTTCTGTTACTGCATGTTTAGTGTGTCTGTTGTAACATTTAGGTCCCTAATCCACTTTGATTTTAGCTTGGTACACGAGGAAAGAGACAGGTCTAACTTTAGTCTTTGGCAAGTTAAAGCCCAGTTTTTCCAGCACCATTTGTTAAAGAGGCTCTCTTTCCTCCATTGAGGATTTTTGGCTCCTTTTGTCAAAGATGAGGTGACTCAGTGTATCTACAGTAGTTTCTGGATCTGCTAATCTATTCCACTGATCTTCAGGTCTGTTACTTTACCAGTACCATGCAGTTTTATCACAGTGGCTTTATAGTATAGTTTCAAGTTTGGGCTTGTAATACCCACCCCCCATGTCCCTCTTGCTTAGAATTGCTTTTGCTATTCTAGGTCTTTTGAAGTTCTAGATGAATGTTTGGATTTTTTTCTCTAGATCTGTGAAATATGCTGTTGGGATTTCAAGCAGAATTGCATTGAATCTATATAGTAGTTGTGAGAGTATAGCTATTTTGATGATATTGGTTCTTCTTGCCCAGGAGTAAGGTTTGTCTTTCCATTTTTTGATATCTTCTTCTGAGAAAAGGTCAAAGAAAACTACAAAACAGGCCAAGAAAAGTGAAGTGTGAAGAGGACATCATGTCCCATAAGGACAAGGGATGCTGCTGATATGTGATACCAGGGATTGAACTCAGTACCTTACACTTACCAAGCAGAAGCTGGAACCACTGAGCTAAATTCCTAGCCCCTAAAATATAATTGTTGGAAAATCTATGACACATAGGGAGAAATTTTTAATATTTAATCTCCAAAAAATAGCTACATTAAACAAACCCATAATTTTCCTGCATAGCACTTTCCATTGTAGAGACATAATTAGCATGTCTAGAACTCAAGGGATACAACAGTCAACCTAAACCACACATATTTGTGTTACAGATTTCTAAAGTTCTATGTAGTGGACACAAAGCTTTTGACTTTTGAAGAATTCCAAGAGCAGCACTTTCTCCTCTTCAAAAGCAATGTGAACTATAGCTTAATAAATTGGACTTTAAATTGTTATGCAAAATACAACCTGTGTCTTCATAATTCATTCTTGTAAAATTCCATCTCTGATTGGAACTGAGTGATTTCTTATTGTGTTCCAATAAAAAATTGCAGGGAAAAAATTGCAGGGAACAATTATTTACAAAAAAGTGGCCATGCAAATTTATTAGCATCATGGGACAATTGAGGGCAGGAGGCAGACGTGTCACATTTAAATTGAGAGGTGTTCACAATCTCTGCACCAGTAGCCAAGCATTCGGGGACCAGCAGAGGGATTTTTACTCTTCATGCTCCAAACTGTCTAAAAGTTTATTTCCTGAAATAGAGTGAAAACTATCTGTGGTCACTTTTAAATTGTAATAAATAGGCACGTGGCTTGTATAAATAGATGTTTTTAAGTGATATATTTAGGGATTTCTTTTCTCTGAGTAAGGCAGCCTTTCAAAGGACGAATTATGTTAATGGTAAGGTCCTGCACTTACGCTCTTCAAATCATGCACAGTACATTTCATTCAAACAATTGCTGCTATTTTTTGTTCTTTTAAATTCAGAAAAAGCAAGAGCTAACATTATTTCCATTATCTATTGCTCTTGTCTCATTCATCGGATCTCTCCAAATTTGACCAAATAGGGATTATTTGAAATAAAAAAGCTAAAAAGCTCATCGAAGTTGTCTTTGCACTTGAAAAATTCTCCAGAACTAGGAATCAGGACACTTCCTCTTTCTCTTGTCTTGAGCTTGGAAGGCTCTATTATTTCATTCATGTTTGTGTGTTTATGAGTTTTTTTTCGACTCAGTATTTGGAGCCTGATGCCTGTGCCTTACATCATGCCCCCAGCCCCTGTCAGGCAGATTAAAGTGGTGCCAGTGGGTTTGAAGAGGGCATCACGTATCCCGGGATATGTTCCATTTTAAACCTAGAATACAGTAAAGTTCTTCAGTTTCTGCTCTACCTGTGTGGTCACAAGTCATTCTTCAGTACAACTTTCATTTCAGACTTGAAGTGATGAAATATAGCTGAAACAAACTGTAGAGATTCACCTGATTCCAGAATAATGAAGTGTGAGGGCCAAGAACAGAATGAGAGGTTGTCATCAAAGTAGAAATCAGGATAAAACAAAATAGAACTGAATTGTATTTTGTTGAGTACAAAGTTACTTTTGGGCAGGCATAGTGGCACACACCTATAATCCTCACATGCAGGAGGATGAGCCTGGAAGATCACTGTGAGTCTGAGGCCAGACTGGGCTATGTGGCTGCAAAGTGAGTTCAAGGCCAGCCTACACAATGAGAACTATACAATTACACAATGAGACCCTGTATTGAAAAATAAGCTATCCTGTTTATTTTTAAGGGATAAGTTATTCTCCCCTAAATGCTACATTTGTCTATACTCTACCTCCCAGAATAGAAAGACTCCATGTCTTAATTCTCATCTCCTTTTTATTGTCACCACCATAGTCTACACAGTGATGATATGTGAATAATGCTACCTGCAGTTGTTTAATCAATGCTAGAACTTTATTACTCTAAATTTATTTATTTTGTTTGTTTGTTTTTGTTTTTTGAGGCAGAGTTACCCTATGTAATCCAAGCTGACCTCAAACTCACATCAATTCTCCTTCCTCAGTCTCCCAAGTGCCAGCATCACAAGCGTGCACTACCACATCTGTGTCTATTACCATCAGTTCAAAACTGCAGCCTTTTGAGAGTTACTTAGAATTTTTTTCTTACTTTGATAGAGCAGCACTCAACTTGACAACTGAATTTAAAATTCCAATTTAACATAATTAATCAAATATTTAGACAAAACACCATCACTGCACAATACCTACACATTTCTAGTCTTTAAATACTATGTTCCATCCAGCATTCTTTCGTTTTCTTTTTTAAATTTACTGATTTTATTAGTACAGTTTAGATATGTACTAGCCATTTTACATTTATGATCATATTCTACACTGATAATTGTACCTGTATACAACACATCTTGATTTTCATTTTTCTCATTCTCTTCCCTTTCTACCACCTCCACTCCCTATATACATAAGCTTTGTTTCCATTTTTGTTTTACCATTAAAATTTTTTACCTTCTTTACTTCCTCTACCCCTTTCTCTTTACCCTGTGAATATTTTCTGCCTGTTTCACAATATCTGTATTCCGGATCTCATTTTCACCTTTTTCAGGTGAAGTAAAGGCAGTGAAGAAGCGTATGAAAAAATATTTAACATTACTAGTCTTTTGAGATATGCAGACAAAAACAACACGGGGATTTCATCTCACTCCATACTGAATGGCTGCTACCACAGAACCAACCAACAACGAATGCTGGTAGGGCTGTGGGGAGAAAGGAACCCTTCTCCGTTGTTGGTAGGAATGTGGATTGGTGCAACCACTGTGGAAATAAATGTGGAGATTCCTCATAAAGTTCAGATTACAGGTACCATTTCACCTTGGTATTTTCCTGCTTGGTATGTGTATGAAAGAATTAAAAGATACATATCACAGCAACATATGTGCTCCTATGTTTATAGCAATTCAACTTGTAATGGCTAAGTTTTGGAAAAAGCCCAGATGCCCATCAATGAGAGACTAGATAAAGAAGACTTTTTTTTTTTTTTTTTTTTTTAAGATAAGGTCTTACTTTGTAGTTCAAGCTGTCCTTGAACTCACTGTGTAGCCCAGGCTGGACTCAAACATACAGCAATCCTCTTGTCTCTCCCCAGTGCTGGGATTCTATGTGTGAGCTACCACACCCAGCAAGTTGTGTTTATATATATATATATATATATATATTACATATATATATATATATATATTATATATATATTATATTTAAATATATATAAAAATATATATGAGTATTACTAGCCATATGTATGTATGTATATATATATATGTATTACTAGCCATAAGGAATGAAAAATTATAGGAATTTATGCTTAAATGGATGTTCATTGAAGAAATACACTTAAGTGAAGTAAATAGGACTCAGATGTATAAATACTGTGTCACTCCTGTTGTTTTCTCTTAACTACAGATTTAAGAATGAGTTTCAATGCAGTTTGTGAATAAATAGCTGATTGCTACTTTTATCAGAATAATGTTGGGGAAAAGGAAGCATTTTAAGAAAACATTACCCATTATCCAAGTACGCAGATGTGCATCAATATAATATTATCATAGCATTAATACTATTTATTTGGAAGATATAAATTTACCCTCAGGTCTGAATTTTCTTAAATTAGTATAAGCATTCTGAGGATAAAGGAGGGTATAAAGAATGAACCATCATTAGTACTACTGGCAGTCCATTTTATAGTGACTTTCACAGAGAAAGGGAGACAAATGGCAAATGAGGCAACATCAGAATAATGCAAGTATTTTGAGGTTTGTTATTATTTGATTAGAATCATTTTAAATGTTCGAGCTATCAGATTGTCATTTGTTTATGTCACTGCTTCTAGTTACAATGATATATTCTGTAGCTCTGTAATCTAACAATAACACATAGTATTAAACTTATAGAATAATTTTAGAAATAAAATATGACATTATTTTGAACAATGATTAAATGATTGA
>PVIR01024719.1:0-25640 GCA_004026965.1 Petromus typicus | reverse complement strand
AAAAAAGTTAACTTCTACACTTGAAGAAGGACATCATAGAGAAAAGCCCAGGGAGAAGGGGTTATGGGAAGAAAATAAACTGTTACATACATGTCCTGATGCATTAACACAAGTATTATTCTGTGTCACCGCTATGCATCACTGAAAACAGAGAAGTTAATCCTTCCTTCTTCTAGTCTTATCAGAGATTTCTTCTTGTCTTTCATCTGCCCCTGATCTTTTTATGGTGTCTTTACAGCTTTTCTTTGTCGCTTCCTCTTCTACCCACATTTTCTGCCAGTTCTATTCAAGGTAAAGCAAGCAAAATGTGGAAATATGGAAGAAATGATGGACTGAAACAAGCAATATTTTCAAACAACGGTTCCTACTGTAAGGCTGCTTGGACAGCTCTAACCTGGGAGATCTGTAACCTGGGCACTTTTGCCCTTTTGTTGTGGCACCGTCCTGGTTTTCTAATTAAACTATGTTCTTCCTTCATGGCAATATTCCACTTGATTTCCCTTATCGATCCTGTAAAGGCAAAGGTGTCCCCTGTAATAACATTGAATTTTCATATCTTTCATAATGAGAGCACACAAAGCTTAATCTTCTAATCTTGCGACTTTTCATTAAGCTTTTTGGCTTAAAATATGTGTGAATTCATGTCTCCCCAGTGGCATCATAAATCTACTGCTAATGGGGACAAGAAGCGCAATGTCTGACTCTGAGAGGAACAACCACTGACGTGAGCTTCTGTAACCGTGACACGAGGCTGTGTCAGTGACTGAGACGGGGGAGCCACACGTGGGAAATCTGCCTGGTCACTGAGCACAGCAACACAACGACAGCAAACACACACCCCATCCTGTGCTTTGCATGCATTATCCCACAATGTCATCATTTACACCACAGATTACATGGTGGGGACATGTGTATTATTTTCAGATGTCTCCTCAAGGTGGCATGTGCTCACGAGTGGGAGTTTAAGGAGGTGATGGGATCATGGGTGTGTCATGCTCACAGTGGAGGATGTCAAGAAGTGAAACCTGGTGACAAGACCGTAGAACGCAACCTCTACAAAATGTGAGCCACTGAAAGCCCTTCCTCCTCAGGCATGAGCATTGTCTCATCTCAGCCATGAGAAAGTAACGAAGACAACTCGTGATTGCTCCCATTTCAGGGGTCGAGGCTTGGAATAGTGAGGCAGGTAACACAGAGCCCGGATCCCAGCAGTCGGCACTCCCCTCGCAGCGCACGACAGCCATGTTCCAGTACAGATCACAATTCAAACACAAACCTGCACATTACACTCCAAACACAAACCTGCGCAAAGAGCTTCTGATAAGAACGGTGTCCTGATGCTCGAGGGAGGGAGAAAAAGTGGGCCTGAGTCCAAGTTGCTCTGCTTTCAAGTTCTAGATTTGCTGTTTACTAGAACTGATGCTTAGATAAGGTCTTCTCAGCTTCAGTTTCCATATCTAAGAAACAGGAAAATAAAGCCATTGTAAAGGTTAAGCGCAATGACACAAAAACAAGGTTCCGCACAGGCAGAAGAAATAGCAAGAGGTCAAAATGCTAAACAGAGCAGTGGCACTTTCCTACATAGAGAGAAGCTGCTCCAAAGTTACCAGCAGAGCACTGGCCCTTCATGCTACTGCCTGTCTGCGTGTTCTCCTACTTCCTACACCAGTAACACGTGTAATTTTATAAAAACAATACATGCTAATTTTATAGTATTATCATAAAATATGTAAAACAATTGTATGCTCCATATTCTTATCACACAGAGATGACTGTACTTGATAATCTGATATTCCTCACTCCAGACCAATTTCTATTGCTGTATATTCATAAATATCTAAAAGTTTCATTACAAATAATTAAAACTGACTTTCTTATTTAATAATTTATCATGCCTCCTCCATATAAATATATATACAGCTCTCACACTCTCTCTGAAAGAACACAATGAAAAAAATATACTATGAGACATATTTATACATATCTGCTGATAAATACATGAGATAATTTGAATTTTAAATATAAATATTTAGAAATACAATGTAGGTCAAATTACATGTACTTTGTAGCTATTGATACATACATATTGATGAATTGAAGTACTATGAAATGATGTGGGGCTTTCATACATTTATGCATTTAAAATACAAGCATGAATATAATAATTGGAAAAACTAAAATTGTATTGTTCTAACAGATATTTTTACTAATGTATTATCTTCCAAATATTTATGTTCAGATTATCATTTAACTCTGTCTCTAACTAGTTAGGTATCTATAGATTTACCTTTCAAAAACCATTTCTTTCAAAGTTACTGCTGTGGCAAGTATTTCTCAAAACCAGAAAAAAAATGAAACATTGAAAAAGAAACACAAGACCCACTATATTTACAATGTCTTATTACTACATATTAATATTTACCATATGAAACACATATAAGAATGAAGGTCAAATTATCTAAGACAGTTAAGTTTGTGCTGAGTGCAGGAAGCTGAGACAGGAGGATCATTATTCAAAGTCCAGTCTGTGCTATGTGGAAAGTTCAAGGCCAGCCTGAACTAATAGCAAGACTCTATCTAAAAATAATAGTCAGATAAATAAATGCAGTTAACTTTAACAGTAAGATACACATAAAATCCTCCATTAGATTTTACACACATCTCATCTAATTTATAAGTGGTCAGTTCCTGAAAGTTCAAACTGCTGTGCACGGGTCTAGCTTTAAAACAATCACCTGCAATGTTTACTGTAAGCCAAAGTAACATTCAGATTGCTTAATTCCCACATATTTTCATACATGTCTAAATGAGAACAGAGTACAAACTGGAAGCTCCAAATTATCTATTCTTTACTCTAAATTTTTGCATATTTTCTTTAGGTCAAATAGAGGCACACTAATTTTCTCTAAGAGTTGGTTAGTTTTTATTGTCCTTATAGAAAGAGAGCTGTGTGTGAAGTAGGCTCAGTGTGTGTGAACTCAGGACACGTCTATCGGATGAATAGCAGCAGTATGAAGTGTAGCAGTTGCTTTCATGAGAAGGAGCATGTTAAAATCATAACTACCATCAGCTCAGAAATAATCATTAACTGAGTAGTTGATAAAGTATTTTACATAGTACTGATTAATTAACTGCACATGGACCAAAAAATATGCAAAATAGAATTTGTCTCACTTTTAAAAACATACATATTTCATTTTGTTTCTTGAGGGTTTGGGAAACATCATACTTCCTGGCTTTTCCATTTTATCATGGAAGTACCAAGTTCATTTCCCTATTTAAACTCCTCCACTATTGTTTCTATTTAATTCAAATCTTTATTAGTACATTATATATACACATCATGATCACATTCAGCATGGAGAATTTGTACCAGTATATGACACAACTTAATTCTCATTGTTTTCCATTCTCCTACCCACCCTACAACCCTCCAACCCCCTATATACATAAGCTTTGTCTCCTTTTTTATATTGCCATCACATTATTTCCCCCATTACCAACCCCTACATCCTATTTTCTTTTAAATATTTTCTATTTCACAATATCTACTATATATATCAGCACTATCATTTCACTATTTAAAACAATATTCATACTTCCAGATCTATCAGACCCTGGGAAAGATAGTAGGTTAGGAGGCAAAATATCCAGATTTTAGTCCTGTTGCACCTCGATAATTGTGTGACATTTGATGAATCATTCATCCTCGCTTCCTGTCACTCTCTCCAGCTGTCAAATCATGGCAGCCGTGACTTCCAGTGCAGCACAGAAGCTTCTTGTAAAGATGAGGTAAGAGCACATAGCATTGCCCAAGACCTTTCCCCGAGTCCCCCATCTCTTGATCTCTTTCCTGCTTGAGAATAGTCTGTCTCCATATCTATCTTTTATTTTGATATTTTTTTGTGTTTTGAGTTTCTTACATAAAAGAAGCCATGCAATATTTAAGCCTGTGCATCTTATTTATTTCACTGACATTATGGCCTTCAGCTACGTCCATTTTTTTACACAGGACTTGTTTATCTCCTGGGCTATTCTGCAGCTGTGTTAGACCAATGGAAAGTCACAGCGCAATCGCAAAGGAAGATACAATACTTTCAGTTCTACTCAGATAGGACCCATGGGGAAAAATAACCTGAATGAATTTCCCCCGATGCTAGGTATCCCCTAAAGAAAGAGCAATTTGAAGTAAATAACATTTAAATGTCCACCTCATATTTTAGAAACTGGCCAAAGTTCTTCAATATTTCTAAATAAGAATTGGTTGAAGAATGTACGCTTTGATCCATGATTATATTTTCTTATGAGGCAACTTTATTTTTACATTTTCCAAATAAATTCATATTTAACCCAAGAAAATATTACTTATAATCACTGCTGGAACATTAATACTGTGATCAGAAAATTTATTTTTCTTAACCTTCTAAGGTTTCACTTTGCATATCTAAAAAATAAAACTTACATATAAATTATTTCCAGAGAGCTTTCTGAATTAAAGATGTAAATCTGTATAAAGGATGGCAATATGAATACATGTGAAATTTGTCAAGTAGGCGTACTGCAAATATTCAGATATACAACAGTTCAGAAAATCCCTGCATTGTACATTCAGTAATATTATTGAGTACCTAAAAATTGTTCAATATTGAGCTGAACTCTAATGACACCAAAGTAAATAACCAAGCTATTGTTCTCTAATGGGAAGGGAGTTTAAACATACAAACAATACGAAAAATGATCACATGACTTTATGAGTGAAACGCAGAATACACTCTAAAATCTGGCTCTCATCACTGCAGTTCAGGACTTCCAACTTGTGCACTTTTTTAAAAATTAAAATTATTTAAGATTGCTTTATCAATTTACACAAAACCAACAGTTTAAGATGTGCATTCTGATCTCCAGAGAGAAGGCTTCTAAACATGTTCTGTTACCAGTAGGCCAGAACTGTTGGCATCGTCTAAAACCTGAATTTGGCACAGTCCTTAATCCACCCTCAAATCTCTATCTGTTTATAATAGATAAATGTAAATTGAGTTTTATTTTCTTTGAACAATTGAGTTGGAGTCACATAAATAAAAATAAAAATAATATTAAGCCACTTACAGTTTAAATTTCATATACAAAATTGATATTAATTTTTTTTACCTTGTTCTCTTCCTTAACAGGACATACGTATGGAATCAATCTTTATTTTAAAACATTCACTGTGCAGGGTATGGTGGTGCGTGCCCACCATCCCTGAATGCGGAGGGCTGAGGGAAGAGCCCTGAGTTCTAGTCCAGCCTGTGCAATTTAGTGATTTGGTGAGAACTTATCTCAAAATTCAAAATTTAAAATTAAAGATGAATATGTAGCTGATTCCTATATTAATTGATTAAAATAAATAGATAAAATATTATTACTTTTGGAGCAACTTCTAAACAAATTAACCTTTCTAACAGATAAAAACTTTTAAAGTTTTTATTTAACCGTTTACCCACCCGCCTCTGTGCATCATCACTACAGTTATGATGCTCTGCCCAACTCATACCAACCTTACATAACTGTGAGATCATTCAGGGCAATAAATAGTTCTAAGCTTAAACTGGAATCAATCTATACACGTCCTGTTTTTCTCTATGCAAATTACTAAGGGTGTGATGCAGACATTGCTTCTGGCATCCAGTGCACTTTCTAGTGAGTGTAATTTGTCAACATAAACATTACACTAAATAGAATGTATCCCACTTTTTAAAACGTGCATATTTCATTTTGTTTTGAGGGTTTTGGAAACATCATACTTACTGGCTTTTCTACTTTTTCTTGGAAGTATCAAGTTCATTTCTCTATTTAAACTCCTCCACTATCTTTTTAAATTCAGATCTTTATTGGTACATTATGAATACACATCATGATCACATTCAACATGGAGAATTTGTATCAGTATATGGCACAACTTAATTCTCATTTTCTTCCATTCTCCTACCCACCCTACAACCCTCCACCCCCTAAATACATAAGCTTTCTCTCCTTTTTCATACTACCATCACATTATTTTCCCCCATTACCAACCCCTACATCCTATTTCCTTTTCAATGTTTTCTATTTCACAATATGTATGATATGTACTAGAATTATCATTTTGCTAGTTATTTAAAACAATATTCATATTTCCAGATCTATCAGACTCCAGAAAACCCACCAAATAAAATCACTGAGTCTTTTTTAAAAAGAGAGAGTGAAGAAAATTACATTATAGCAAGAAATTCTACTGTACTTTAAAAAAGGTGAAAAGAATAGATAACTACACTAAGTGTTTTATAGTCTTTTCCCTCAAGTTGTAGAATTCAGTGTTTGTACAGATGGTGGCATTAGATACGGAAGAACTCATAAAGCCTTAGACCTGCTAAGTTGGGGTGTAAAGATAAGCGATCCCCACAAAATAAGACCTCAGTGCTAAGATGAAATAAAAACGAGGCATGGCAGGAAGAGAAGAGGGAATTACCCACCTTAGCTTTGCCACCAGGGCAGACAGCAAAGGTACCCACGCACCGTTGTGCCCTGAGGATTCATCATAACTATAGCTTGGCCTCTGTGGAGGAGGAAGTCTTATTGGGAACTTGAAGAGGAATTTAAATTTTAAGTGACTTTAATTCAGGATTCATTCTGAAAATTGGCAGAAGCAAGCATGAATCTTTTTGAAAGAATATGATTTTAATCTACAGAAGACAGAATCTCCACAGAAATGTTTCTAAGGTAAATACGTCACTTGCGTCTGACATTCACAAACATACAAGGACTAAAGACAGCATGAATGGGCTCCAAGGGAACTGACCGGTGGCAGTGTGTTGCCTTACTGATACCAGGTACTAAATTATCAGATGCCACATACAAAATAAAAATATGAGAATATGAGAATACACAAGTATGCTACCAAGGAGAGTGTATAATGTTCATAAAAGGTCTCTATAATTTTAAAAGAGCAAAATATAACTCCTAACAATATATTACATAATAAACCATAAATATAATTACCCATATTTAAAAGGCAATTTTATCAGTGAAATAAAATTAGTGAATCAAAACATAGCTTCAAAGAATTGATGTGAATGAAGCATTCAAATAAACTGATGAATAAAAAAATGTAAAAGAGGGTTTAAGAGAGGTAATATGATGAAATTCAGTTTCATAGAACAGTGGGCAAAGAATGAAGATGACACGATCAGAGGCCAGAGATGATGGCAGAGAACCTTCTAAGTAAATGAAGAAAACACTAAAGCTAACACTGAAAAGCCCAAATGAGTCTCAGGGAACAGAAATGAACATAAATCACAATTATACACACACCCAGAGGGAAATTAATGAACATAAATTGCCCAAAAATCTTAAATATTGCTTGAAATTCAAGAGCTTTCAATATAATGAAAAACAATAGAACTGTTGGCCAACTTTCCAACAACAGAAAATGACTATTTCCAATTTCCCCTTCGTCTTTGTGTTCTGCAGGTCTCCACACTGTGGGCAGGAGAAGCAAGTCATCCAACCACCTTGGAGAACTTTTTACAAATTTCTTACATGTGCATCTATCTGAAAGGTCAGTTTTTAAATTTAAAAAGAATTTGTTACAGCAAAAGGGCCATTGCCATTAATTCCTCTCAGAATACTTCCTGTCATTGAACACATATGTCCTGCTGTTCCTGTCACTTCTGGAAGCAGTTCTGCAGCCCACTTTCATGAGCGTCTAACCAGGTGAGATCAAGCATACTGTAGGCTGAGTGCTGCTGAGCACCATTCATGGAAAGGCAGGTTATAAAGCCATCCACGTGTCCTGGTCCACCTCGTTCACTAGATCTGGCACCTCTGGCACTTCTGGCTCTTTCCCAAAGTCACAACAACCATGAGCGACATTTTGAATCAACTCAGGACCTCCAGCCATCCATGAAGGTCAACTACAGACCCTCCCAGAGGAGGACTTCAGAGCTGCTAATGAAGGTCCCAAGAGCACTAGAATTATTATGTCAAAACAAAAAAGAATTTTGAGAGGCATTAATGCCACTGTGTCTCTTTCTGTAATACTTAAATTTTAAGCATTAATCTTACTTTATCTACCTTAGATCTATCCAAAGGAAAAGGATAAATTTGCAAAATATACTTTCACATGAATTTTCCTATCAGTTAGACAACAAATTCCAGAACTTTCAAGTAGCTAAAGACAGTGATACCTGAAAATCTTCCTGCCTCATAGTCTTGCCCCCCAATAAAGAAAAAGTGTGGTAGATTAGTTGCTAAAGAAAGCTATGCTGGTAGCATTAGCTGAAAATTATCAACACTCCATTCCCAAAAATAATTAAATTTAAAAAAATAATCACCAGACCTCACATTCCCACTCTTTCCCCCAACTGGCACCCTCTTTGAAGTAAACAAAGGCAGAAAAGAAAAAGTAGAGAAGAAGTCAACAAATGGTGAAAATAGCAGCTGGAAAAATTAAGTCCACCCTAAATCAGAAACACGGGTCAGGCAGACAAAACACAAGGTAGAGGGAAGAAGTTTCAGATCTACATGATTTAAAAGAACAGGCTCAATTTTAATCACATAGTTCTCAAAATGCATACTCCCTGGAAAGGAAATAGGACACTCTGGAACCCTTTGTCAATCGGGTGACAAAGAAAAACGTTGTAGTTAGGAGGAAAAAGGGAAAAGAAAACCGAGGACAGAAAACATAGAGGATCGCAGCAAGAGAGGACCAGAAGACTAGAAGAATCACGTGGCAGCCCAGGTGGTTTAAAACAAGAAAAAAGACAAAGTGTGACATACTAACAGGTTGTGGTGGATCATGACATTCAACGAGGAAACTTGTAAAACCCCTCAGTGTCAAAACAGTGAAAAGCGGAAGCTTCCTAAGTCCATAAAAACTAGTGCAAGAGCTCAGCAAGCAAAACGTCCCCTAGTCCAGCTTTAGACACTTCTCCTTTCTACACATGAGAATCCCATGAAATCGGGGGAAACAGTCAACTGGCTTGAAAAAGTGACCAAGTGCCCTCAGTCAGGCATTTGAAAATACGAACACACCCCTAAATTCAATATTCAAAAATTAAAGGCAGAAATAGGTACAAGTAGGGAGAAATGGAAAGGAAAGTTGTACTCATGGTTTCATCCTATAATCTCTGCTTTCTGGGGGGCCAGGGCAAGAATATTAGCAAGACTGTGCCTCAAAATCTTCCAAAGGAGCTGGGGATGCAACTCAGTGAGAAGGCCCTGGGTTCAGTCCCCAGAACAAACAATAATAACAAAAGTTGAACTCATAAATCAAATGAAAAACAAAAAAAAATCAATAATTTGTACAGAATAAAGAGGAAATCATAAAATGATAAGTGGAGAATAGATACAAATAAAAAATTTATAAAGTACAAGCTTTAAAACAACAAGAAAATAAAATGACCTCACGAAAGAAATTTTTAAAACCTTAAAAGTAGTAGAGAAATTTCTGAATTCCAATAGCACAAAATCAAAACAATGCACAGAGAAAATTGTTACAGGCAAAAATCTATAATGTAAGAAAACGTTCCTTTGTGTTTGCATCAGCCCATAAACGACAAGTCTCCTCTTTGGTCACATGACACTACAGTAGGCTGGATTCACTTTTTTTTTTTTTTTAATTGAGACAGGGTCTCGTTTTGTGGTTCAGGCTGGCCCTGAGCTCAGCCTCAAACTCACATCACAGCAATCCTCCTGCCTCTGCCTCCTGAGTGCTGGGATTACAGGTGTGAGCCACCATGCCCTGCACTGTGGTATGTGGTACTGACTGCTGCTGGATGTGAGTCTCCACACCCAGTATTGTATGTGGTTACTGGGGGATCGAATCCGGGCCGTTTAGCTTGCAAGACAGACACTGGAATCACTGAGCCAAATCCCCAGGCCCTGAATTCACTTTTATTGGCAATAGGCAAAAATACTTTGATTCAATCAAATAAAATTATCATAATTCTCCATGCATGGCTGTACCTCAAAGTACAAAAATCTTTTAAAATATTGCCCACAATTCTTAAGTTAGAACACACTCCCATTGTGCAGGTGAGGAACTTAGTATGATAGGTACATTGCTCAACGTCGTCAGCTAGAGAATCATAGACCCACTCCTATTGAAGTATTGAATTTCACTCCCTGATACAATTCCCACCACACGCAGATGTAGTTCAGGCCAGTGAATTGGTGCAAACACATATCGAGTTTAGTGGTGCCAGGTCACAGGGTGACTAGCTACCCTTCAGGTCTCCTTGGTTGTGCGACACAAAACAGCTGTGTTGATGTGGTCCTCGTTTCACATGGGTATCTCTGTATCTTTCCTAACCAGAAGCTTCGTGTCTGCTTTTCCAAGCAATATACCTTTTGTGATGGTTATCTTCTTGGATTCATCTATTATGTCCTCCTTTTGTAGAAAAACATTTTCTTATTACTTTCCTTTATTCTAATTGGCACTACCATATAAAGAAAAAATGAATATCTTATACTTCCCCATAAAAAATACTAAGCTCTCCAGTTTATCACAGTTAATGAAAATAAGTGTTTAGTTTGGTTTTGTTTCTTTTGCAATATCATGGGTTGTGTTTTTTCTTGTGTACTGAGTCAACATGTTCACACCCCTACACACACACACACACACACACACACACACACACACAGACACTCACTCATACACACACACAAACACATCGCTACCACCCAAGCAGAAAGCAAAAAAGGCCACAAAAATGCTAAATTAAGCTTTTATTTCCAATATATCTTTCTCTATTCTTTCAGTTCCTAAGAGTTTTTTTAAAAGTCACACTGTAATGACATAATAATCAGTCTCTATTTTAAGAGTTCAAATCTCTATTATCACCTACTTAAGAACAAATTAGCTACTATATAATAAATGGGAACTACAAGTTAGGATGTAGGAGTTTTCAGTGTCTCTTAATGTTAAACAAATGTGAGTCCCTTCTGAAGTTTATACTACCCATGGGGAGAAAAATGTAGCTTATGCATTAAAAAGCATTTTAAATCCAAAAGTATATCTTAAATCAGGCTGTTATTCTCATCCTAAAGCAGATCCTGAGTTCTCTTCATCATTATAGTTATTTTTTATTGAATATCTTGTTGTTATCTTTAACTCATTTTGGCTTCTATCCTTCAAAGCTAACTTGTCTTTCTGATTGACATGTTTTTAATTAATAGGTCCCTTCCCTGGCTTACTCAGCATATGATCCAGTTTTATCTTTTCTGACAAAATGCCACTGACTGGTGACTTACAAACAACAGGAGTTTATTTCTCTGCTTTCAATGTTGAAGTCGGAGATGAGGATGTAGCACAGTCAGGACTTTATCAAGGTCTTGTCCAGACTACAAACTTTGAGTCTTTTTTCCTTGTATCATGGAAGGAAGTGAACCACCCTTCCGACCCACTTCATGGGAATATCAGCCTCATCCACTAAACCTCTACTCTCTTGACCACATTTCTTCCATAGGCCCCCCCTCCCCGGATACCATCATTTTAAGGAACAAGATTCCAACATAAGAAATGAGAAGCACTGAGCCTACTACACTCAAGCCCCCAAACCCAATCATTGTCTCGCATATGTTTTCCATCCCTTTTATGGGATCAGCCAGTAATTCAGCCAGCTCTCACACTTGTCCCACCCAGCCCTCTCCCTCCTAACACCACTCTAGTCTTCATTGCTTCACCCTGAGCTGCCATGGGCTCCTCTATTTTTAGTTTTGTCCTCCAACAGTGTAGAGGGACTCCCACAAGATCAAGGTCAACGCTCTTGCCTTGCTTGTGATACAGGGCAAATGGCTAAGACTGGAGTTAAACCCTTGCCATGCTTCATGTCAGCCCTTGCTGGACTGCACTTGCACACTCAAACCCTCTTACCACAGCGTGTTTCATGTTAAGCTTGTAAAAATAGACCATGTAAGAATAACTTCAGTTGTTACAAACAGGCTACCCAGTACCAAAAAGATAAATTCAAAAGTGCTCAATTATCTCATATGACAATGTTTCTGGAAGTGGAAATTTCATCAGGACTGTTTTTCTAAAAGCTCAGTGACATCAATGATTGAGTTTTCCCAAATTTTGGCTGAGTCACGCTTAGCTTTTTAACCAAAGCCTTCACATAGTTTCAAGGGTAGGAATCTAACAAATTACTCACCAAGAAGAATTGAGACACTTGATAGTTTACACATATCAAGATTCACCCACAAGAGCTAACGAAATCCTTCAAAAAATAGGACATTATGAGGACAAATCAGTATTCAGTTAACAAAAGTGGCATTTAAAAATGGCTGTTAAACTAACATAAAGCACCATGGAAGGTCTCCTTTCCTCTAGAATTCCTCTCACAATAATGTAAATATTGAAAATACTGATGAAAGTTATATTGATTTTAGCTCTTACAATAGCAGACTACCTACAATTGTATTGTCTAGATGCAGAATGAGTTTTTCCAATTAAGCTCTGACAACATGTTGCCACACACATACACACACACAACCAGCTCAACCAACTGGAAATGATTGGCAAATTTTACCCATCCTCAGAAGTCCTCCCCAACCATATTAGAAGCCAAGACAAGCTGAGTCTGAAAGAAGAAATTTGGATTTACAGGAGCTTCTGGTAAGCATGACACCTGAAGAAATACTAGCTAGGCACCTGAGAACAATTTTGCCTTCTTTATGATTCCAACAGCAATATCATTGTTTCCCTCAAAAATAAATCTGAAGGCATTTTCTTTCAAGATATTTTTCTCTTTAAGGCCGACTGTTACTTCTCTGCCTCAAATTTATTCTTCTATTCTCAAGACTGTGTTCTCAGAAAAGTTCCACACTGCCCAGAAACTCTTTAGCTCAGTAAAACCTGTCAGAATAGGATCTTGTCAATATGTCTAGCGGGGAATTGAGAGGCATTATTTTCTGTCACCTCACTATTACGTATGAGAATGTACTGTATCACACAAGGCCTGCAAATCCATGGACTGCACAATGTGAGAAGGAGATTCAAGTCCGTAGTAACCAAACCAGGAACAGAAGAAATGGGGAAAATCCTAAATGAGAAACGCTGCCCTGAGTTCTATATAATAAGTAAGTAAGTAAATATTCTCACTAAAATAAAGCTAGTGAAAGAGCGCATGTGATCATCTCCCATCTCCAGGGAGATGATCACTTAAGGAATTTATTCTATATCCAACTTTCCAGCTGCGCAGTGTTTCTTGCTTCCTTAATTTTACTTTCCTGAGTAAATCATGTTTGTACCCAAAACTGTAAATACAATGCTAGAAAAAAATAGAATACATTTACTCCAAATAATAGTGATACTAATGCCTGCCCACCACTTTAAGTGTTTTCCTACATGCTAGTCATGGCCATGTGAAAAACCAAACTTCCATATTCTGCATCTGGTCTAGTGAAACTACGCTAAAGTATCCTCAAAGAGCGGGCTCTTCCTGTGAGGATAAACACGGATTCTTATGCCCTAGGTCAAATGTCCTTTTTCTCTGGCACATCTCCACTCCACCCTTGAGCCTCATCCCAGCATCGTCGTCTGCCCTATGAGCGGCCCGAAGTTTACAAACAGTGATGAGGCCGCGTGGAGTTGGGCGCCCTGAACCCTCACCCTGGCTCCCCAGCCTCCTGGTGAGGGCGCTGCTGTCCAGCTTCTTGGGCTGTTCTGCAGCACAGATGCCTGAGCTCCAAAGACTTCAGCTCCTTCAGTCCACAGTCAAACCATTGCTCAGGACTCCACAGATACCGGAATGTTGGCTGGGTCGTGATGGATTCTGCGGGCACCAGTGCACTGCGGTGACCCCAGGCGTACGCTTTGGCCAGATTCCTGTCCTGGTGAGCTCCTTTTGAGGTCCAAGCTGCATCTTCCCATTTTGTCTTCTGTGGATTATACTTAAAAATTCTGAAATTTTAAATGCCTCGGGAACCCTGGATTCTCCCAGACCTGGTTCATATCCAGCTCGACCTCACTACGGAGTGTGGATCATAAGGCCTTTCGAGCCATCGAAGAATGAATACATGGAATTAGCTAAATAGCCTCGGCTTCTGTGTGACGGAGTAATGAGATCAGCATTGAGATGTTGTGAAGACCGCGCACAGTACAAAACACTCTTAACTGTCTCCAGCATATCCTAAGTACTGAGTAACCATTCTTAATTTACCCTAGAAGATTCATGGATGGAAATGAAAACCAGTGGTGTAAGGAAATGTAAATATAGAACAAGATTGCTACCTGACCATCCCTGCAAATCCGTCAGGCCTCCGAGCTGCCAGACAGGGCGCCTGAGCGGTGCTGTCCCAGAGGTGAAAGAGCGCATGTGACAACTGCTCCCAGTGGTTGAGGTCTTAATTCTCCTGGAAGATTGAAAAATAGCTGACGTAATGCTGGGTCTATTTAAATTTAAGAATGATTTAAACGTCTTTCAAAAATTACAGGAAGCTATTTTATTGGCTGTTCTGGATCTTGAAAATGTTGCATATCGAAATAATGCAGACTCACACGACTTTAGAAAATATTAACACTAACTAAAGGCATGAGCTCACCAAAGGCATTTATATTTTCAGATTATATTTATATATACATATACACAAAGGGAACATACCTGCGCACACACATGCTTATGTTAGATTCCACCACTCACGTATGATCTATTTTTAAGGGAAGTTAAGTTTTTGGAAAAGCATAGCAAGAGTTATTTTTTAAGTTATTATTAGCATCATTGTAGTCATTATAGATTATAATTGAAAACTACATATGAATTGGAATGAAATAACTGTTTCACGCACATTATCCTCTTGTATAAACACCATAACATGTGAATATCTCTTCTGTTTATATCCATTGAATAGGATTAGATGTCTTTCTATCACTAAGATAGCCTTTTCTATCACTAAGTCTATACCGAAATGCTTGTAATTCTAGACTCCATGCTGGAATGTGGGAAGAGAGCATCAAGAAATGTATACAGGCTCTTTTAATGGTTGAAGAACTTTGAAAATATGTACAATTATTTTTAAGGCTTGTGCCGTACCAGAAAAGCAAAGGAGGTTGCTGTGGAAGCAGGGCTATGTCTTAACTGCCCTTCTCAGAGGGCGTTGTTTATTTTAGAAGTGTGTATTTCACAGCCATTTGTGTCTAGGCTCCAAAATAAGAAAAAAAAATCTTTTATGTCAAGAATTGTGTTTCATATTGTTGCCTAGAGATACTTTTTCTAAAAAGAAAAACTTTCCTTTTTTTGCATAACTATATACACTTCCTATCAGTTATTTAGCCAGTTATATGCAAATTATACTGCCCCATCATTCAGAATATTCAATATGAATAATACTTCAGCCTCAGCATTGAATATTTCTGTACAATTTAATGAACTGCTATATACAAAACACACACTTGCTTAAATAATAGAAGTAAAAGAGATATTCTTAAATGTGAACTTTCTATTTCATATCGAATTATTGAAACTATTCCAATTTCATATTAGTTTTTTTTTTCTATCTCAACAACCTAAAGTGAGATGTTGCAGTATTTGCCTAGTAATAAGCCTCTCTAAGTGCTCATAGTATTCCCCTCCAATAACATCACAGATAGATATTTACACAGCTTTGCATTTAAAATGCACTGGGCTGATCTCTCCACAGGGCTTGCTTGTCATAGCGCTTTGTTAACCCACCACACGCAGTACCATGTCTCAGATAACTGTGCCTTGCATCATCAATTAGACAAAAAAAAATATATTAACCAAGATACTTTGCCTTCCAAATTCGTAGCTCCTCCAGTGCTGAAATCCAATGATGTGTAGAAAAGAAAACCCTCAAAACTCCTTGCCTGATAAATGAGGAGGGAGAATTTGACAGATCAGAACGAGCTGAAGCAGCCTCACACATTTGGCACAACGTACGCCTGGCATACAGCGACTGCCTGTCAAGTGCCTATGACTCCATACAGCAGCGAGGGACCCTACGGAGCAGCAGATGGGCCATTAAGGTAGTATTAATGTAGATGCCATCAGTTTTCAGTTCTGACTGGGACATACTCTTTAGAACTATGAGCAGCTGCTGCCATTTATTGTGACAGCTTCCTGCTAACTTTTGCCAACTGGCACAATCTGACTCTTTGTACCTGAGCTATTAAATGTGTGACTTCCACCACTTCATTCCTCCAGAGAATGCTTTTAATAATCCTCTAAAGAAGGGATGAAGCATTTATTACCAAAGTGAATATACATTCCATGCAGTTCTATTGTACCAGACTCCTGCATAGTCTTCTTTACACACTTCGCATTAGCATGTCTTATTAAAACTAAGCATGGATCTCCTCACTTATACCAAACTGCTAAATTGAAAATGATCACCCATATTCATTCTGAGTCTTTCATGTGATATTGATGTATTTAACTATTAACAAACTAGAACTTTTTAATCTTTTAAAATATTTTCCCTTCTGAGCAAGTTCTATATAGTTTGATAATAAATTAATAAACTACAAGTGAATCACTTTGTTGTTTTTTAAGTACAGGTAAATATATTTATCTCAAAAGGTTTAGATACACCTACTGATTTATTTAAAGTGCATAAGGAAATTTTAGGTTTACAGCTGGATTGAAAAGCTCAACAAAGAAATACTATGCCTGCTATAGATCATGAACAATGCACCATAAATGATCTTAATTGTGCGTTTTTATCACCTGCAGAATAATTTCAGCAGTAGGTAGAGGCAAACTCTTGGCAGAAGCAGCCCTTTTCTGACTTCCTTTCATCCAGCTAGACTTCGAGGGATACATTGCATCAGTTTTGATTATGTTGAACAAGAAAGCTCACAGTACAGCACAGCATACGGTTTGTCAGACAATAAAAACTGCAGCAAGTCATTATAAAAATGGCTGGCAGACCTATTCATTATGCTGAGCTAGCTGGCTTTCCTGCTTCAGAAATCTCTCCAACTGGACCAAGAAGCTACACGTGAAATTTCTAAACAGATCTCATCCATTCAATACTATATTTCATGTGGAGGTTTATGTGTATATTTATAAATGAACACACACACACATATTTTCAGGCAGATAAACTTCCTAATGTACATTTTCAATACACTCCATGCAATAATGAGAATGCTTCTCTGAGAAAGAACACTAAAGTTTCCCAAGCTTGGATCAGTGATACAGTTAAGGAGGTGCTTCTGGGTTCCAGATATATGAAGTAAATGGTACAGAAATCATGTTTAAAATGCCACATGTTACGTTTGATGGAAATAGAGGAAATGGTGGCGCAAATGAGCTACAGAGAAGTTAAAAGAATGACACCTAAACCCAAGATGCTCTTAGTAGTCTCTACATTTTCTTCCATGAACAAAACTCCCATCAGGTAGAATTTCAGAGACACCTCTGACTCCCTATGAATTTGTGTGTGCATTTTTTGATGCACTTGCACAGATATACTGTTTCTGAAGGAATGGAAGGGTATTATTTCAGGAAGGAATAATAAGGAATAAGCATTACATTAGGGAAATTGATCTAAAAAACATTATTACTGAAAGTGAATGTGATTCAGAAGAGGAAAAAGAAAAATTAAAATATTATAATAAAATATATTACTTGAATGTAAACACAATTTTAAATTTTAATGTAATAGCTTATGTATAGTAGTTGGAAGGTTGACTTATTTAGAATCTCATGAACTGTTGGGTGATATTTTAACATTTCAGTTTCCAGGTGATATATTTCACTTTACCTAAGACATTATCATGCCCGTAAGAGAATATGAATTTATTTTGAGTGCTTATTTAGTACTAGATTTACTGATGAAGCAATTCTGTAGCAGCCAACTTTTGTAGGTCTTTCTTCCACAAAAGACTTTCATTTGAGCCCAAGAAATGGAAAGATGTAAAATACGCATTGAAAGTTATCTTTTATTTAGTTTGATTGGGTACCACCCCCAAATTAAAGGTGCCATCAAATCAACAGCATTTTGAAAATTACCTAATAATCCATATGAAACAGAGCGATGCAAAAGCAAGAGTACTGCTGCTCTTAGTATCTGAAGCCATGTTCTCTGAGCAGAGTATTTCGCATGGCATTGTGGGAGATGTTTCTGCCTCTTCATCAGAAATCCAAAGCCAAGATGGAGCCACTACTAGGTCTCCACTGTAAACCTGGAGACTGATACTTCTCAGAGGGACTGACAGTTCTACAACTCTCTGTTTGTGTAAGAAATATAACAACTGATTGTAGAAATTACAAAGACTCAATTCTGAAAGAGTTACATGAAATTTGTAATTGTTCCTCTAATGGTTTGGAGGGGCAATTTTTTTGTCTTAAAATGTTTGCAGCATGTACATTATTCTCAAGGAAATGTTTAAATGAAACACTTTTTAATGAAACCAAGAGTCTTAAAGCTATTTATACTACAAAATTACTAAAAGTTGTTTTAAAATATAATTCTAAATAAACAAAAACAATATCTTGATGATAAATCTTATTTTGGCATTTAGGGCTAGAAAATACGCTAGTGCTTTCAACTGCCTCACATCACAATGTTCATCAAAGAACTAAAATGAAATAATTAGCTTTCAGTTCTGTTCTGCCGGGACAGATCTGTAAGTCACTAAAACCATGCACTAGAACATCACTAAGTGTATGCAAGGTCTAGGATTTTCACCTCTTATGTTTTTCAAAAGCAGAAGGAATGAAAAAGCTCTACTAAACATCTATGCACACAATCTCTAATCTTGGAGCCTCAGAGACATCTTCCCACCGAGGAATCATTTCTGTTTGTAATCCGGTTCAAACTGCGCATTATCACTCCATCTAAATAGAAATATTTATTTGAACTAGGAGAAACATGAAAAGAGGTAAAATCTAAAATCTGTGGAGGAGAATTTGCTAGACAATTGATCATTTTTAATGAAATATATGAATACTTATTGTGACTTTTTGAAAGTCAGCAAAGACAGATTGCAAATCAATCATCCCAAAATAAATAATATACTGAAGGAAGCTTTGGATTTGAAATCAATAGGAACAGGAAGTCTCCAGTGCCCACCCTAAGTATTTTTTCATAAATTAAGATAAGTGGTATCTGATTATTGTCTTCATCTAACTGGGCTGCTACCACAGAATCCTGAAGACAAGCGGCTTAACAAATGTTTACTTTCCACAGTTACGGAGAACCAAGACCCAGAGGCCAGCAGAACATGTCTGAGCAGAGTCCAGCTGGGCTGCAGATGCCCATTCCTTTGTTTTAACTTTACAAGGCCAATATCACCTGTGTCCGGCATAATCTTACGCAGGAGAATTGTGCCTTCCTGACCTCATCAGTTCTCAAAGGTCTCACTTCCTGATATCATCACATTAGAGCTTAAAAGCATAGCATATAAATTTTGGGGAGACACAGCCAGTCCATAATATGAAAAAGTGGAAGCTGAGGATTGGTAATGTTGTAAGAATCAAAATTATAGGATATAATACAGCACAGCAATTCATATATGGATATTTGCTGATTTCCAGAGATACAATTTTTTAAAAATATGTTTCTCTTTGTCATTGTGCTCACTGTGTGAGTTGGAAAAGCATGTGAATATCCTCAGCTAGTTAGATAAAGTAACCTACAATCATTAGGAAGGTGACAGAATAATTATTAGAAATATACTTAGAACAATCTAAGTACAAAAGATTCCATTGGCAGTGATTTTTCAGAAAATTATTAAAGTCAAAATGCCTATTTCTTCTTTGCCATTTTGCCTTTTAACCTTCATGGGAACAGTTTATCTAGAAATGAGTCATCAAAACATTCAGGAACTTTAAATTGAAACAAAATTACACCCACTTGCATTTCTTACTTAGCTCTTCCCTCTCATCGGACAAGAAGAAAAGCAAAACTTCCCCAACAGCTACCTAAAGGGCTTTTATGTTTTGTCTTCATCTGAATTTTAAAAAGTGAATTTGTGAATCTGTTTTCTTAGGCTTTGGGTGACTTTCCTTCCCTATAACAATGCAGAGCATATCCAACCACGGGACACACAGAAAAGAGAATGAAACTGAGCTCAACTCCACTCACCTCCCCCCAAGTTTATCCTTTCATTTCTTAGCATCACCTACAACTCTATAAATCTTCCTCTCAATTAGACAACATATAGTTGGCAGGAAAAAGTAAACATACAAATAAGACATCTGAAGGTTAATTTTTAGGGTCCAACTTTAGTATTTCTTCTGTCTAAAATAATAATTCTCAGCTTCTCCACTGTTTTTCTTCGTAAGATGAAGACTAAGTGTAGCAGAAGAGTCTGGGACCTCACGAAGCGGGGCCCTCGGTAGTGTCCATTGTCCCCTCTGTCCCTTCATGCTGTTTATTCCCAGAGTTGCTGTTTGTCCAATCGGCCATGGTGGAGAAGACAGTGATCACCTAAGATAACTTCTTGTGTTGTATGGAAAAGGCAGCATTCAGTACTGATTAGGTTAACACCACAAATACGACAGTGCTGCCCTTCAAACTGGGACAGTCTGATCCAACACTTTGCAGGGAGAAATATCGCATGACCACATCTTTCTGGTGTCAGTCAGATTTCTCCCAGGGTAATATTGTACCAAGAAAAACGTTATACTCTCAAGTTTGAAATTTGCCATGATTTGCAAACTTTTGTACTCTAGGTCTGCTGCAGAGTTTCCCCACACACTCTGAGAATAACAGATATCAAAAGAGAGACCAGTCTAATCCCGCACTGGCATGTAGTCATTTCTGCCCAGGGCCCAAGGGCTGAGACAAGGCTAAGTCCAAGCCAATGCCAGTGCATGTCCATATGCTCTTGTCCAGGACACTGAATACCTATGTGGACAGGGCCTGCATGGATTCCTCTGTGACAGGAGCTAGCAAGATACTGGGAAAAATATTTCCATACCTTCTCTGATGGAGCTCCAGAATTGTTCCTTTTATCACATCATCTTATCTTTGTCACACTAGCTATGCAAAAGGCTTCCTTCAACCTGATGGCAAAGAAGAGCCACACGGTGGGGGCTGAGCCTCGCCCAACGCTCTCCATGCCCAACCCCACCCTCCTTCCTCTCTATCCAGATGAGAGGCAGATGCACCAGTATAGTTTAGCTTCTCTCTTCCTCATAGATACAGAAAAATAGAAAAGGTTATTCATTATATTATTTCCTTTCTCTTTGCTACTCCTATTTCTTGGGAAACATATCTCTGGCAAGCGAGAGTATTTACTTTCTATCTTAGAAGAATTTTCTAACAAGAATCCACCACAATGAAAAGCTAAATGAAAATACAAAAAGCATGGGAAATTTTCTTTCGGCATTTCTTTGACTACAAAGTTATGGACCAAATGCGTAATTCTAATTTTGAATGTCAGGAGTTGAATATCAAGTCTGTTTCATTACATGTCTTGATAACACATTTTTATTTCTTTCTGTGTATTTGCTGAGTTAGGAAAAGATTGTTTTCCGGAAAACAAAAGGGGAAAGCACGCTGATTTTTTTTTATTCTGTGACCATTGTACATACCAGGATTTTGTTATGTTTTCTTTTCAAGATTCAACTCCTTGAGGAAAGAATGTGCTATGACATAAGTAATGCAGAAAGAATTGCAGTCGCATAAATTAACCGGAATATTAACAAGTATTGATTGAAGTGATACTTATATCCTTATTCTGGAATATGCTATACAAAAAGGGCCCAGAAGGTAGGAAAATGGAGAGAAGAAAAAATCTCTAGAGTCAAAGGAGATGTGTCTTTAAATGCATATTAAAAACTAATTGAAACTTACCTCACTTTATATTCACAACAATAAACGTGCATATTTCAAAATAATATATTGTATATTTAGACCAAGGGTGAAAAAGTTACCCTATCCATCTCCCTAAGGAACCCTAAATGATACGTTGTACTTTGTATTCTTCAAGATTCAAAACTTCAGGCTTGTTTTGAAAGGAGATAATTATGTGAAGACTTTTAGAGAGCACACTTGGGCTATAAATAGTAGAATTCTGCAAAGTATTAGAAGAGGAGAACAACCTGATCTGACTTATAATAATATGTATAAAGAGTGTGGAGTAACTTTTTTAGAAAAGGAGTGATTTTCAAATATTCTTGCTGGAATATCCAAAATATTCCCTTCCATTACTATTTACTTGGGAGAATTCAGTTCTATTCAGCTGTTACGTTTCACCCCATCTATTTCCATTTTCCTTTCCTCTGTCTGCACGTCTAGTGAAGCCTTGGGTTCACTCCCCAGCAGTACAAAGACTAGTAACTAAATATCAAGGTAATTTCATAAGAGCAATCTTGAAAAGTTAAATTTATCCCAGTGTAAGAAGTCGCTTTTACTCTAGGTAATACTAGGAAAAATAAATACAAATCTTAGGGAGGGAAGGAAATATATTTAAATAAATCTTATAGAAAACTCACTGCAAGAATGCCTGGTTGGGCATTTGAGATACTACAGTTCCTTACATGCTAGATAAAGGAGTAGGTTTTGAGACTGAGCATTTGGAATCACGTTCCCTGTTGTTTTCAATGGTGCCAATCATTCAGTTTAAGTCCGAGCTACAATGCCGTGGTGACCTACACTGAGCAGGAGGCTAATGAGCTCCGGGGGTTACTTATGCGATTTCCTTCAGATCATAGCATCCCAATGTGTGAACAGAAGTCAGATTCTGAGGTCAGTATTTCGTCCAATTTTCTGACTCGGACCCTGAAATAGCTTGGAGTCAACATACATGTCCAGACCTCCCCATACTTCAGTTTGTCTTTTGGCCTTAGTTCCTGGGACTCTATCACAGCACCGCCATGTTTTCCTAGATCAGAGACACAACCATTGTGCATTCTAGGCCAGACACATCTTTACAATGTCCTCAACTTTTTCAAATTCTCTTGATGCTACAAAAAGGGATTCCTCCTTCACACTATATTCTCTTCAAGGCAGTGGATTCAGCAGCATGAAGGAAATAGGACAAGTAAAGGAGGAGATAGGACAACATTCTGACTCAGACACTCACAACTTTCTGTCCTTTTCCTTTCTAAAGGCAGTAGTGAAATCCAGGAAAGTGAGCATCTTCCTTATCTAAATATAGAACCAAAGAGAACTGGAACTGACACGCACGTGCACTTGCCTGAAGGTTTCTAGCTAGCTCCTAACTCAGATCATGTGGCTCTCATCATTTTTTATTTTTATTTTCATTACATGTTTGCAATATGTGATGATTCCATTCACTGTAGAGAATCAGTGTCTGTACATAATACATTTCAATTGCTATCTTCCCACAGCCGCTTTTATTTTTCCAGCATTAGATTTATTTATCTTATCAGACTTTATAAATTTATTCAGCATGAATACAGATTGAAGACAAGACTAAGAGGCCAAAGGACCTATTTAACATTAAGAACATATGAAGTCCAGGTACATTTCTAGACACATTCTCCATCTCGATTGCAATACCTTCCTTTTTTAAAATTCAAATTTTTATTGGTACATTATGAATATACATCATCATCTCATTCAACATTGAGAGTTTGTACCAGAATATGATATGACTTGATTCTCATTTTCCCCGCTTCCCTGCCCTGCAACCTCCACCCCATATACATAACCTTTGTTTCCTTTTTTCCTTATTACTGTCACATTCTCTTTCTTTTTTCTCTTTCTTCCTATTATTTGTCTGATCTACTATGTATTCTAGTGCAACAGTTTTTCCAGACTGTCTTCCTGCAGTGCATAAATAATAATACTTTCCTTGTCAGTATACATGTATAAAAATATTACCTAACATTTTGCCTCCAAACTCTACATCGATATTATATCCAGATCCTTTCAACATGAAGATTCATTAAAGTCATTTAAAAGGAGTGGGCACTGTATTCAACTATGCATTGTGAAATCAATTCCTGGCCTTAGAGAAAATGCATGCCCCGTATATCTACAAGTCAGGAAGCTGCAAAGCTACTGTGGTCAGAGTAGCTGATCTTTCTGCTACTAAAAAACTGGCTTGAATTTTCTTTTTCTTGTATCTACTGAAATGATTCATTGGAATATCCACTGTATGGTATCAATTAAAATAAATCTAGCCACAAAGTGGACACAAAAATATTGTAGGTGATGTCAGTCTTTGCAAATACAGAATTTTATAGACCAGTTTAATAAATTCCCAAATGTTTCATGACTCAAGTGATTAGACATTAGAGCTAATTACTTTAAGTATTTTTTCTTCAAGGCTTACTTCCTACTTTTACTCACTCAACTGAAATAATTTAGATTCACCAGGAGAAATGGATAATGTCTTTTCAAACCATATTTCCCATAACACTTAGTTTCCCGCAGCAAATCATTAAATAGTCAACAGATGCATTTCGTTTTCGGTCTCTGTACAATTTCAAGCAATTATTTTGAAGGGCAAAAGTGGCACTTTTTCCTTTGCTACCACATAGCTCCTTTACCCTCAATTAGACAGACAGGTTATTAAAGAAATCATTTTGCTTCTTGTGTGACATCTCTTGCTTTCTGTTTCAACACAGTGAAAGTAGATACCAAATATCGTGAAAGGTCTTAGGGCAAGTAAGAGAATAGATTTCAAGTTCACTTTGTGAACAAGAAAATGACTTATCTTTTTATTAGATACCATCTAATAAAATAACCAGTCCTGTTAATCAGGGCGAGCACCCAACAATTATATCACCTAGGAAACTGTGCGCTTCCCAGTCGACAGATCACTGGGACAACCCCACCCCACCCCACCCCCGTGCGCGCCTTTTGTTTCATCTCCAAAACATAAAGCGAGTATACTTTAGTGACATGATTTTTTTTCCTGGCACCTTTCCATGGCCAATTCCATTCATGCAGAAAAAGGATGAAATTCCATCATTCGAGCATGACATCTCAAAATTCAAACTTAATGAGAGCTTTGGCAGCTTCTGTCGAAGGCAGACAGTGATTAACAAAACACTTCAGAGTACAAGGCACAGCAGTGCTCAAAGAAAACAGTGATGATCTCCACTTAATTGTAGAAAAGCCCAAAGCATCTGCCAGCCGAGGAGAGCTGGAGCCATAAGGAGCTATTGCTCAGAGAGGCTGTCATCTCCAGAGATCAACAACCATATGCTCAGCTCAAGCACAAACTCCAAAGAAGTTAATTTTCTGACAAAATACAGGGATAAATATGACATTCAAACAAGTGTGCTCACTCATCCCGAACACACGTTCATCTGCACGCATCAGATTTATGCATCGTTTAGACATAAGCAAATGTAATTTGTTTGGAACACAAACATTGCTGCACGCGTACAGGTGTAATTAATCTTTGTCTGCTCCACAGGTTCCTGTATTCTCCTGGCCAGCCACACTTTCAGTAAACTTTTGATGAATGGAGAACTCACTTGTTGCTCCTCCCCTATGCATACACCACATTCTTGTATGATCAGAAACAAATACAACCTAGGTAACTCAAGATAAAAATAAACCTCATTGTATCTGTGATTTAGAGTCTCTGTGTGTGCATGTGCGTGTTGTGTATGTGTGTGTGCATGCATGTTTATGTGTATGTAGAATCCAGAGTCTGTAAGTTTTAAATGTACAAATTGCAAATCTCTCGATGACAGTCTAGCTCCCTCTTTACCAAGCATCTATCT